>BHFT01006940.1:0-13308 GCA_004320025.1 Laticauda laticaudata | reverse complement strand
CCCCCCCCCCCCGTGTAACAATGACTGCACCACCACCACCAACAACAAAAGCTCTTAAGCATCAGCAGGTCATTATATATGTCTCATGTTGTGCAGGTGCCACATAACATTTTGAAGAGACTTGTGATATGGATAAAATTCCAGTCTATAGAATTCAACTTTTTTGGTATATGGCTTTAGTTTGTTTCTGATCTCACTGGAGTTTTAGGCAAACAATAAGGAAAAAAGATGATTATGTGACTCTTTTTCTGAGCCCTTACATCTGTCACAGTTAACATGAATATTCCTCCCTTTGTTCTCCAAACTCCACATCTATCTTTCCCATGCTCTTCCTAACGCATTCCTATTTTTCACTGAGAAAAACATAGGCTAAATCTAATCATCCATTTCACAACTTGAAATAAGATCAAAGCTTTGGAGAATAGATTGGAAATAGCAGGCTTGGAGGCTTAAGGCATGTAAATTAATTGATATTTTCTTTCTTTCTTTTTTTATTATTAGGATGATTTATCCAGTGATTTCATTAACCTCAGACCTCATCTAAGCACACCTCCTAAAACCTTCTGCCTTCTTCTGAATGATGATCTCTATTCCCTAATGGCAGCAGGAGGAGATGATTAGGTCATGGGAGACAAGACGATATGTGGTTATTTCGCTTCTCAGTAGCCATCGTAATGGAAAAGTGCAATTAAATTTAATTAAACAGGTTTAATGAACAAAATGTTAATACAGTACCAGTTTATTATTACAATCAGGCTTTAATGTGTATTTGGTTTAATTGATTCAAGGCTGTTGCAAACCTCCATTCTGTCTAGATATGCAGCTTTGGGGCTAGATTCAAATCAGCCTCTCCTTGAACTGCTCAGATGAAAATGTTGAGGGCTTCATTGCCGGCAAGCAAATTGCTCTGCATACACACTTAATCAACTGTTACTTTATATATATATGAAGTGGGCCAAACTGTTCATCCAGACAATCAGACCTGCAAGCATGGCATTTTCTTTATGACATCTTAGAGATTAATCAGCAAAATGTAGTTATGGACGCATTACATTTCATTTGCTGTTCTAAAATGTCCAGAATAGAAGAGTAACAATTTCAGAAAGGAAAAATGTGACCCAAAATGAGTTTTGTGGATAACCTCCTCTTTCTCCTCTTTGCGAATATATGTACTGAGGTCTAAAACATCAACTAAAACATACTTAAACATTCATTTTTCCCCTATTCTAATAAAAGATGGGAAAATATCCTTTCCAGGTGGGATTGAGTCTCCATGCCTATTGCTTAACAGACATCAGTGGTCTTGGCTGGCTAATATTTTATTTGTAACTTAATAATTGATAATAGAATGCTCTTTCACTAAAATGGTATTTTGATAATCTATAGTTAACACCAACATCATATTCTGTAGGATATCCAGGGTATGTCTATTTGGCTACACACTTTTTCCTTAAAAATAAGCATACAATGTTGTTATAAAAAGTATCTAAATCATATTGTTGCAGTAGAATATTGCTGTATCATTAGTAATAGTATCTATCGTTTTGTATAACTTCCATAGTCAAGGACTTGCTTTATTAGATGTAGATACTCTAACCAGCTACAGGAACTGGGAAACCTAATATTTTCCAAATATTTCTGAACTACTGTACCATGAAGCCCCAGAAAATATGATAAAAGGTAGACTGTCCTGGGATTTATAATCTATCAACATCTGGGAGGTTATAGTTCCTCAACCATAAACTAGATGCATGGCTTCCCCTTCCTTACTTTAAAGATACTTACATTTAAAGTTTTAAATGACATGGGAACCAGATAAATGAAGAAATTCAGTTTGCCTTCACTTGAGATCTAATTTCTTCAAGGGCCTTCAAAAGGATCTATCCATTTCTTTGGAACTGGGCATATTCATACTGTGACATTGGAAGACATACATGGATTTTCAGTGACTAATCAAAAACGTAAGATGAAAAGTTGTTCTGTAGAAGAATGACAAATTGAGTTATGAGAGTCTATGCTCTTGTCAAAACTGATTTCATAATTTAGACCAAAATCGTATGAATGAGTTTGTAACATATCCACAGTTTCAGATTTTTCCCCAGTATAAAACTAAAATATTTAATCTCTTTATGATATGTTCAATATGCCAATTTTCTTACATTATGTATAAATTAATGCCTTTTAAAATGTCAGTTCATAATTTATAGCTAGAGCCATAATGATTACATTTTTAATTGTTGCGTAACTTTGATTTTAAATATTGACTTATTTGATGTTGACTTAATTTTTTCAAAAAATCTGACATAAGATATTTGAATATGCAGATTTATATCAATATTGTTGGCTGGTGAATTAAGGGAATTGAAGCCTATATCCTGCCAAGGTTCAGAAACATTGTACCATACAATGCCCGATGTAGTGTGTATGTGTATTTATGTATGTATGTATGTATGTATGTATGTATGTATGTATGTATGTATATATGCATAATGCATGTGTGCATGTATCTATGTGTATTGTGTGTGTTTTTAACAACAAGCATGAATACAAATTGAAATAGAATGAAAGAAGAAACAGAAAGGGAACAAAAAAGCTAAAGGTGCAGAAAGAAAAGAATAGAAGAAAAATAAATGAAGAGATATAAAGCAGGTATAAAAAAGAGGCTACTGATCTCCTTCACACATATAAGTGCAATTATATTTTAATCTTTCTCTCTAATCTTACCTTATGACACTCCTCTTTCTATAATGTGTCCTGTTTATCATCAAAACTATAAAATTTAAGTCCATTTTTTTTCTTCATACAAAAGGTCCATAAGGGTTTCCAGTCACCAACAAATGTAGACATTGTGTTTCTTCTAGTCAAATAAGTCTATTTAGCCATTTCGTTAAGTCCTGCCATCTTCATCAACCATTTCTCCACCATATATATTGTCATATCTTTTTGTCTTTGTGCATACAATAATATTACTGCAGTTATCTATATAAAAATTGCTCTGTGACTCTTTTCTAACCATTTATTCATCAGTCCCAAGAGGAACAGTTCTGGTTTCAATTGAAGCCTAATGTAGTATTATTCTTTAACATTTTGGAAAATGTAAATAACAGCTTGCAGATACAGGTGTTTATATAGGAGGAGAAAGGAGAGAGCAAGCATCAGTGCTGATAGGTTGCACAGGTGCTGCCGGTTTAGTGACTGTCTCTGTTACTAAAGTGATGGCAATATAACTTTAGGAGTAACATCTACATCAGGGATGTCAAACTCACGTTGTCATGGCATCGTCACATGATGTATCAAAACTTTTTTCCCCTTTGGTAAACTAAGTGTAGGCATGGTCAGCGTGTGCTGCATCCAGCCTGTGGGCCATGATTTTGACACTTCTGGACTACATTGATGAGCATGGCAATGTCTTTCTGAGTCACATGTCCCAATTGTGGCCACTAAATAGGGACTATCCATACTGGTCCATGGCAGTTACATACTGTTGCTGATGCTGAAGTTGGACCTCAGTATTAATGACAAAGCCAGGGTAGAATCCAGGGAAGTGACAGCATGTACAGAAAAGAATGTACAGTATTTAGCTCACATGGAAGAATTTTATTTATTGTTAACTAAAATATAGCATAGGGAAATTGTTACTTTAGTAGCCTGTGTCTTTAGCAGTGAGAACAATTGAAAAAGCCTAGGAGAGCAATCCATGATTTTCTATCATTTCTACAAAATTTGCTATATATACAATTCTATGTATGTGTCCTCTGGAAATAGATGGCATGGTTCATACTTCTGAAAGGCAAGAGGTTAGATTTTTGGGGAATTACACGTCATTCATTAACAGTTAAGCTCCTGTAACACCTCATGCCGAGAACACTCTTCTAATCTTCAAAAGAGAAAATAGTGCCGAAGATGCTTACGGTAAAAGAAAATGCTACGTAGAGGCCTCTGCACCTTTAAATCAATCCTGAAAATGCATTTTATTGTTCTTATTGATTGATTAAACAAGCCTGTGATCTTGCACCATTTCTTGATTACCTTGGTATAAATAGTCATTCTTGCAGACTCGTTAGATTCAAGTCTTTTGAAAATTTCAGTTAAAGGAGCAACAGGGAAATGTACTCCGAACTCGTATGCTTTGGCTGATCAGTAGAAAAAAGTAATGCTTACATGCTGGGATTTATGCGAGAAACAAATCAGCCCTTCAAAAAAAAAAAAATCTTCCAGTAAGACAGTATTTAGAATTGTTGCTGTTTCTGCAGATCTCATTCCTGAATGCTTCTAACAAGTCTGAAATGCTGATTGTAGGAAACTATTCCATTTCATATTAAGAATGATATAGAACAGGGGTGTCAAATTCAAGTCACATGGTCTGGATCTGGCCTGCAGGGTGCTTAGATCTGGCCCACGGGGCTGCCCTGGAAATAGAGACAGACTGGCCTGCAGTGCATCTGCCAGTACAAACTGAGCTTGGGAGGGCTGCATGGGTTGCAGGAGGCCATTGCAGCTGAAAAACGGAGCTTGTGACGGTCATGTATAGCCCTCCCAAGCACCATTTTCACTGGTGGAGGGTTGCAGGAAACTGTCGCAGCTGGAAATGGAGCTTGCGAGGGGCACACTCAGCCTTCCTGGGCTTCATTTTTGCTGGCAGAGGGTTGCAGGAGACTGTTGCAGCTGAAACAGAGCTTGGGAGCCCATTTTTGTTGGCAGAGTGCTTTGGCCACCACAGGCACCCGTGACACGAGTGACATCAGGCTGGCCATGTCCACCCTGACTGTGCTCAACTTGATCCCTGAGGTTAAACAAAACCCTGATGTGGCCTTCAATGAAATCGAATTTGACCCCCCCAATATAGAAAATAGAATAATATGGTTGGAGGTCACCTTGAAGGTCTTCTGTTCCAATCCCCTGCTCAAGCAGGAGACCCTGTACCATTTCAGACAAATGACTGTCCAGTTTCTTCTTGAAAACCTCCAGTGATGGAGTGCCTAAAACTTCTTAAGGCAAGCTGTTCCACTGATTAATTGTTCTGTCAGAAAACTTCTTAGTTCTAGGTTGCCTCTCTCCTTGATTAGTTTCCACCCATTGTGTCTTGTCCTGCCTTCAGATGCATGAACCCTGTGTACAGAAAGTCCAGTTGGAACAAAATATATAAATAAAAATGGCATTAAATGACACAAAAATGATCTTTACGAATGAAGATTAGAGAGACTCTTCTCTCATGAGCTTTCCCAATATGGATAACCAAAACAAGAAGTTTAGCTTTAATTGACTGTAATTTTCTCCAACTGGTTTTTATGTAGCCACAGGCTTATAGGCCTACAGTTGTATTTTTCTGTTAGTTCATTCAAGCATGAAATTTTATGACCATGCTAAGAATCTGTCAATTATTTAAACCTAGAGAATATATGCCCTTAGTGGAGACTAGAGATTCAGGGCTGTGTGTAATGTTACTTCCTCTCTCCATCCATTCACAGTAAAATACAAAATCAACATGTTAGAATAACAGCTAGAGTTTTGGCACCCCTTCCCTTCCAAATATCAAAGCTGCTGTATTACATTTCAAATAATGTTTTATAGTGTCTTCCCACTTTGAATGATACTCGACTTTCCCTTTTTTTATTATTCTGTATCCTTATCAGTAGTAAAGCACTTATTGCTGCATTTCAGATTTTCTGTGAATATACAAACATGCGGAAGCTATCTTTGATTAACTTTCCATAAATGGCCTATGAAACCTTGAAGGTCTTGCTTTTTGTAAATTTAAATGTAGAAGAGTCAGTGTAATCTGCTAGTTCAAGAATTAAAGTGATGGTTGGGTCTTCTCCACTTGTTGACTCTTTTGCTGAGGAAGTGAGTTTTGCACCACAACTCCCATAATTCCCGCCTTTGTGTTTATCCTGGAAATAAACTTATCTGAGACACTTGATGATAATCCCGCCAGGGACTGGAGTTTAGGTTATATGAGACCCCACCCCCACCCAAGTGGACAGAGGCCTAACAGAGTTTTCTACTGAGTTCAACTTGTAGATAAAGCCACAAAGAGGTTTTTGGGCCTCTTCAGAGCTGAATTTACCCTCTCCTCAATGTTAATTTACTGGACTTTGAAGCATAGTTTCACTGAATCCCTGAAAGGAGCCTAATCAGCTGGATTCAGGTCAGGCAAGGAAATGGCTCATTAATGCCCACTCTTTGAATTGGTCTGACACCCCATCTTCAGGAGAACTGTGATTTCAGTTGTTGTGATTTGCACCTCACACAGTGTCTGCTGGGCCTTTTTGTAAAAATGGAGCCCGGTATCCTTTTCTCAGTGTGACTGCAGGTCCCATGTAAAACTCTAAATCACATTGTAACTGGCTGTATGCTGAGGGCATATACTGGGTCAGTATCTGAATTTTTTTTTAATATAAATGATGTTTCAGTGGTTAGATAGCCTAGACCAGGAGTGTCAAACCTGCGACCCATGGACCGGATGCATCAGGGACTGCCCACGCCCACTCCCATTTTAGCAGAGGGGACAAAAGTCGCTTGACACATTTTGCTTCTCATCCAAGAACTGAAGAAGCTTCATGGATAAGAAGCGAAATGTCTTCAAGCAAAACATCCAGTTGCCTTTTGAAAAACCATTTTTGGGACTAGTCCCTGTAGTTTTCTCAGCAGTAGAGAAATTTCAGAAGTGGTTTGCCATTGTGTTCTTCTAGAGTTGAGAGAGAATGATTGGCCCATAGTCACCCAGCTGGCTTTGTGCTTAAGGCAGAACTAGAACTCACACTCTCCTAGTTTCTAGTCTGGTGTCTTAACCACTACACCAAATCAATCATCTTTTATAATATGTCACTGCTTCTTATTGACCGTTTTAAAACTATCACCCTCAGTTACTGTTCTGCTAAATCCCACCAATGATAGACCGGTATTAATATGATTACCTTTATAGCCTTCAAATATTTTTTCATATTGCATTGTTGGTTATTAAGTTTCATTTTATATTCAGTCCCAGAACAACCTAGCCAGGTTAATAAACCTGTTCAGTTTCAAGGCTTAATGCCAATTGGTGCTGATACGAGACCTTATTTCCATACTAGCTTAATCAGACCTGCCTAATTAGCACTTAATTCCATTTTTAAATGGTGATCATGCAAAACATAAAGAATGTTCCAATGCTTTTTTTGAAAATTTTATCCGACCCAAAAGCGCAGGACTGGGCAACCATATTTATATATTTACTATATCTCTTCAAATTGAAGTTATAACTGTGGCAGATATATATATATATAATATATTATATATAATATATAATATATATATATAGGGGATATATATAATAGATATTATATTTTTTTTTAAGCTCTCGCGGGTACTACATTGAGCTGTTTAGCTTCCTTCGTATTATCCCACGTCCATTGTAGTTCGTTAAATTGTACTCATTGTAGTTCTGTTAAAGTTGTAGCAACTTTCACAGAATCAGAAGCTCTGATGATGGCAGATAGATTCTGCCTAGAAAACGTTGTGCTACAACTTAACAAGACCCCAGCTCAAAACACACCACCACACCAGGCACCAGGGAAACCTAGCTACCTAATAATAATAGCCGTCCTTTCATGTAGAAGCCAAGCTGCACTGAAAGCCTCCAATACAGGAACACATGTCGCCAGCCAAATCAAAGCCACAAAACAGACAAAGAAACCAGAAAACACCAATCAAACAAACTCCAAGTCCAATAAACCAGACCAAGACTCCCAATCAACAGGATGTAGAAAAAACATCCTGCCACAAAATAGCTAGCTCAAATGTAAAAACAACGCTATGAATGCCTGACCCACATCCAAACTCCATACAGAAGAACCCTGATGATGCAGATGAGATTCTCCATGAAACGGTTGCTACAACTTTAAAGCACTACAATGACGTGGATTATATACCCGAAGGAAACTTAACAGCACACATGTAAGTACCCGCGAAAACTAAATAAAACACAATATATGATAGTATATATAATAGTATATAAATATACAAATATATATATATATATAATATTAACTCTCCGTGGTACTTACATTTGATTGTGTAGCTCCTTCGGATTATCCCACGTCATTGTATTCTGTAAAAGTTGTAGCTCATTGTAGTTCTGTTAAAGTTGTAGCAACGTTTCACTAGAATCTCATCTGCCATCATCAGCTTCTGTATGGAAGGTGTCTCACATTCCTCTGATTTAAATTTGAAGGCTGTTCTATCTGATTGGCTAATTAACCTGGTCTGGTTCAGGACTTGGAGTTTGATTGATTCGTGGTTCTGCGTTTTCTTCTGTCTGTTTTGGGCTTTTGATTGCTGCAGCACTCTGTTTTTAGAGCTTCAATTAGCTTGCTTCGTGTGAAATACGGCTGCTCTTCCATCAGCAAGCTGGTTTCACCTGTTCCTGGTGGGTGTTTGAGTTGGAGCATCAGAGGAGTCGTCTGTGCTCAGGTGTTTCTGTTTTTGGTGTGAGATCTTTCTATTTTAGAGTGCAGCTCCAAATGATTACGTTCTGCCTTGGAATCATTTCTTCTATTCATCTGTCAGTCTTTTTCAATCTCATGCTTCTCTGATATTCTCGTGCTGGTTCTATATGGCTAGTTTATGCCATTGAAGTTTGAATTTGTACCTTGGTTTTCATGTGTTGGACTATAGAGGTGTAGATTCCAGCTTTTTTACTGCATTTTGTTTCATCTGGCGGTACTTATTCTTCTATGCGTCTGTCCAATGTATTGCTGGCCGGCATGATGTACAGAATTCGTATATGCCTTGGTTTTCCAGTCCAATTTGCTTTGGGTTCCTCAGATGCTGCTATTTTTTGTCTGTTTGAGGCATCTTGATGGTGATGCCTGTTATATTTACATGATTTTATCTGTAGTACCTCTTATTTAGGGCAAACAGCTTTCCAATCTGTGTCTTCTAGTCTCTGTTATGTCTTGTGTGATTGTGGATCAAGCTGCGTGATTTTTTTTTGTGAAGCCCATTGGCTGTCAATTACTCAGTCAGCGTGCATAGTCATCTTTATATGGGTCTTATCTGCCATGCTTTGTTCTTCGTAATAGTGTCTTAATATTATATATATATAAAAACCCGAAATAGATGAACAGCACACATGTAAGTAAGTATATATAATAAAGAATATTTGTTTTTTCTGAGTTTTCCAGTGTATTTCTATGGATCTTTGGTTAGTCCAAGTTTCTCCCGCATAAAATTGGAAATCTAGGCAACGTTTGGATTGAAGTCTCATTCATCATCTTCAGGCTGTTTCTTCGCTCTGTGCTCTCAGTAGTAATGTGAGCTTGCATTGTTTTCCTTTTAACTGATATGGGTGTACTATGGGTGGCTTGTTGTGTCTGATTGCTGGGGTGTTCTCATTGGATTGGGTATGGCTATTCTGTTGTAGGGGTTTCTGTGTTCTAAATTGCTGCGGGGTGGTCGTTCAGGGGCGGCTGGTTGTGCTCAGGTTAGTCTTACGTGCTGGGAATTTGATGCTGTGGAGCTGATCCCGGTTGTTGGTTTCGCGGTTCGAGTGGCTGCCATATCTTCATGGGCTGTCAGTTCGCTTCTTGTATGGCAGAGGCTGGAAGCGGAGTGGTGCAGCTGCAGTATAGCTTCTGTCCTTACATGTCTCATTGCTGTTATGTGAGTCTTTTTTCACGGGAAGTTGTGTGTAGCATCCTTTATGCACTCGTGGGTTGTGGTCTGTGTTCATTTCTTCATGTTAGGACCCTCATTTATTAATAATGAGGAGCGTTCCAAATGGTGGTAGGTGAGCGTTTATCTCTTATTCATGCGTGTGGGCGTTTTCTATCTCTAGGCTTCTCTATATATCTGTTTTGAGATTTTGTTTTGGTGTAGTTCTTGTATTTTTTAAAATCTATTTCATTTCCTGTGCTTTAGGTGTTGGACCAGGGAAGAGTCATTCTTCTTTTTTGATTGAGTTTTTGCATGTTCTTCAATCTGCACAATTCTTCTTTAGTTTGTCCTATGTATTGGTGCAGCAGTGCAAGTATTTCGTATACTCCTTGGTTTCTACTCATTTCTTTAGGGTTTCTTAGAGATGGTGATATTTTCTGTTTGGCAGAATGCTGTATTTAATTTCTGTGTTTTGGAGGATCTTGCTAGTTTGTCTTAGTCCTTTATATATGGGAAGGAGCTTGCCATTCTCTTGTTCTCTGTCTTGGCTTTGCGTTGGGTTTCTTGTTTGGATTAGATTGGTAATCTCTTTTTTGAATCCATTGCGCTGTAATACATTAGGAGAATGTGCTAGTTCGTTTTAAGTGTTCTCGGCTAAGCCATTAGTTTTGGAGATGAGGTCGGCTACGGAATTTTAATCTTTAGCTGGGTTTGAGAATGCTTTTGTAGATACAGTTTGTATGTTTTTTCTTCTGTAGATGGTGCGTGTCCTAGAGCCATTGTATTTTTGTATACTAAACATCTAGGAAGGGAAGTAGATTGTTGGCTCTGTTTCCAGTGAATTGTATTTTGGTGTAGGCTATTGAAGTGTGTGAGGAACACCAATCAAAAACACCTCAAGCCACAGATGGCCTGAAGATGAGAATGAAGGCTCATCGAAACGTTGCCTAAAATACTTCCAATTTTACGGGGAGAAACCCGAATAACCAAAGATCCATATATATAATTATATATATATATATATATATATAAATATAATAATATATATATAGATATTATATAATATATATATATATATGATCTTTTGCGATTCGGTAGATATATAATAATAATATATATATATATAATATATTATATATATATATAATATTTATATATAGATATATATATATATATATATTATTTGTTTCTGAGGTTTCCGAGTATTTGTATGGATCTTTGTTATTCGGTTTCTCCCGGTAGCAATGAAGTATCTAGCAACGTTCGATGAAGTCTCATTCATCATCTCAGGCTTGTTTCTTCAGCTCTGTGCTTCTCAGTAATGTGAGCTTGCAGCTAGCTCTTCCTTTTAACTTGCTCAGTGCGTGTGACTATTGGGTGTGGGTTTGGCTGTGTCTGAATTGGTAGGCGGGGTGGCGTGTGCGATGGCTGGGTTGTGTTCTGCTTAGGTGGGGCCTGGCTGTGCTCAGTATTCTTAGTTGCGGGATTGAGCTGTAGCTTGATCTTTTGTTTGGCTCGTGTCCTGTCGTGCAACATTTCCATTGGTGTCAGTTTGCTTCTGTATGGAGTCAGAGGGGTTTGAATGGGTAGAGTGCGCTGCAGTATTGGCATTCTGGTTCGTGCGTCGGCTCCTTTCTGTGTGTGTGAGCTCTTTTATTTCTGCATGGAAGTGTGTGGTAGCATCTTGTGGCACTTGTGGTTGGTTCTGGTCATCTTCATGTTAGTACCCGTTTATAAATGAGGGCGGTTTCTCCAAATCTCGTGGTAGGCGGGAGTATCATCTCGTTTATCATCGCTGTTGGGCGTTTTTCTATCTTTATGGCTTCTCTGATTATTCTGTGATTGAATGTTCGTTTTGGCTGGTTCTGGTATTTTTAAAGTCAATTCATGTCCTGGGCTTTGAGTTGTTGACCAGGGAAGCAGCGTCAGTTCTCTTTTGATGAGTTTTGTGTATCTTCAATGCGTGCACTAATTCTTCTGTAGTTTGCCTAATTGTATGGGTGCGGCAGGCATGCGAGGGATTTCGTATACTCCTTGGTTTTCTAACTCGATTTTGTCTTAGCGTTTCTTAGATGGTGGATACTTTTTTCTGTTTGTGCAGAATGTGTTTTAGTGTGTTTTTGGGGAGGATGCCTTGCTGATTTTGTCTGTAGCTGCCTTTATATATCGGAGAGTTTGCCATTCTCTTTCTCTGTTCTGGCTTTAGGTTGCGTTCTTTTGGATTAGTGGAATCTTCTTTTTTGGAAATCCATTGCGTAATACATAGTGAGGGTGTAGTTCGGTTTTAAGTGTGTTCATCGGCCCTAAGCATTTTGTTCTAGATGAGTTCTTGGCTACAGAATTATCTGTCCTGGGTAGGTGTGGAGATGTGCTATGTAGATAGCAGGTTTTATGTGTTCTCTGGTAGATGGTGTGTCCTAGGAGCCATTGGATTTTTGCTATACTAATACACTCTACGAAGGAATTTGATTGTTGCTTCTGTTTCCAATAGTGAATTGTATTGGGTGTCAGGCTGTTACGGTAGTGTGAGGATAGTTGTTCAGTTTTCTTTCCCTGTGCACAATTATGAAGGTGTCCATCTACGTATCTGAGCCAGAGTTTGGTGTGATCATATTTTTCAAGAAAGCAAACTGACACCCCACCATGAAGATTGGCACGACCACGAACACGAAAGCCAAACAATACAAGATCACAAGCTCACCAGCTCAAATCCCCCAGCAACTAACGACACCTGAGCACAGCCAGGCCCCACCTAAGCAGAATCCACAACCCCCACCAATCAGAACACAGCCAACCCCCTACCAATCCAGAACACAGCCAAACCCCCACCCAACTCAAGTCACACCCCCACTGAGCAGTTTTAAAAAGAAAGAGCAGCCTGCAAGCTCACATACTCTGCAGAAGCACAGAGCTGAAGAAACAAGCCTGAAGCATGATGAATGAGAACTTCATCGAAAACGTTGCCTAGATACTTCCAATTCTACGCGGGAGAAAACCCGAAATAACCAAAAGATCCATATATAGATATATACTATGCTGATTCAGCTTCCTTCGGTATTATCCAACGTCATTGTAGATGCTTTTAAAGCTATGTAGCAACATTTCAAGCAGAATCTCATTTGCCATCATCAGCTTCATGTATGGATGTTTTATGTGGTCAGGCTATCATAGCGCGTAGGTTTTAAATTTAGAGCTAGCCATAGCTGTGCCAGAGATGTTTCTACATCCTGATTGTGGAGGTCTTAGGTCTACTGTTTAGTTGTTCTTGAGTTTGTTCTATTGGTGTTACTCTTTCTTCTGCTGTTTTGTGGCCTACTGATGGCTGGCACACTGGTATCCTGTATCTGGGAGGCTTTCAGTGCCAGCTGCCTTCGCGATGAAAGGACGGACTTATGACTATTAGAAAGTAGTGTTCCTCTGGTGCCTGCGTTGCGTGTGTTTTGAGCTTGGAGAGTATCGGAGGGGAGTCTGTTGCTGCCCAGGTGTATCTGGATTATGTGTGCCGAGATCTTTCTATTTGAGAGTGCAGGCCTCCAAATGATTGGACAGTCTGTGAATCATCATCATTCATCTATGCAAGACTCCCAACCAAATCTAAACACAATCAAAAACAGAAGAGATGATTCACCAGACCGTCAATCATTGAAGCCTTACTCGAAATACTCTCGGTTC
>BHFT01006939.1:0-10174 GCA_004320025.1 Laticauda laticaudata | reverse complement strand
TAAATAAATAAATAAATAAAAGGGCGTGCATAAGCGCACAATCATGCCTACCATCCCTGTCCTATTGCCCCCAATTATTAGTTCCTATTTCCTGTATTTAAACTTATGTTTATTCTTGTTTCTGTTATATTGTAAGCTTTTGACAAATAAATAAACAAACAAGCAAACAAACAAATAAATAAAAAATAAAAAGCTAACTGTGGCTTTGGTAAGGAAATAGTTTACAATACTCCCTATACATTTTAAATGCTGTATCATCATTTTTATTTTATTTTTTATTGTATGAGATTTCTCAACCACGCACAAAAATGTTTTCCACCATTCTTTAAAACAAAACAAAATGGAATGCATCCTATTTATAATCACATACTTCTTTTACATTGCTGTTTGTTATATACAACCCATTTTTACAATCTATTTATATTATGCATTTGAATCTCTCTTCATTCTCAAAATCAAACCCCATCAATGATTAGTTATACCCTGAACTATAATGACATTAATCAATACTCGGCCTGTTTCTAGTTTTCTCCTGTAGAATTGTTTAGGATGGGGAGGAGGGAGATAGGCACACACATTTTTTAAATTATTTTGTGATGACCCGGGCGTGCCACAAAAATAATAAGGTCACAAAAGTAGAATAAATTCCCTTTAATGCCTCCAATGCCTCCCACTGTCCAATTATCCTTGGCTGGATAACAAACTCTTCAAAAAACAGTCTACGAAGGGCAGAAATGCAATCTGAATCCAAAGTAAAGATAATTAGAAATAAAAACAACAACACAAACCACACTGAAGTAATGAACATGGTAGGCCAGGATGATAAATTGCAGACTTTCAAAGGATAACGCAGTACCCACAGTTGGGAGGATGCCAAAACCCAGATAAGCCATGACCAAGATAATGCACGCTTTGCTTCCAGCAAGGAGCTGTGTGCAAATGGCTGCACTTATATCCTGTTCACCCAGTTGCAACTAATGAAAGGGATCAGGACCTTTTTCTCTCTCATAAGCCATATTTCTCCCTTCTCCATTCCTCCCTGCATGTCCTAAGATGAAGAGGGGATGGCTCTGGGTCGTCCTCTGAATCCCCAGCCAGACTGTGCCCTTCCCCCATTTCTTCCACAGCCACCGGAGCCACACTCCCACTCCTTGTCAGGTGCTCAATCTCCCCCTCAGAATCAGATTCCAACAAGGGCATGACTATATATCAGATAACTGGCATATCCAAGTCCCGCCAAAAGTGGCTCAATTTAATTATGTGCCAAATAAAAGTGCATAAGCTGATGGTCATAAAAGGAAAGCATTCAGAATACTGCAACATTTTTTATATGTGCATGTGAACTCAGAAGAATAGGGTGAGTTGCATCTATGGCCATGAAGTTAGAAGAAAAATGATAAAAAAACGGAACTAGGATTTTTTTTCCCCATAAGTAAATACTTAAGGGTCTTTTTCTACATTTCCCACCATCACCTCCAGTTTCCTGGTCAGATTTTGCTCATTTTCAAACTCTTGTCTTTTGCTGGCTCTTCCCTCCATACTATGAGTTGGTCCTATACTATCAGTGGTGGGATTCAAAATTTTTTACTACCAGTTCTGTGGGCGTGGCTTGGTGGGCGTGGCAGGGGAAGGATACTGTAAAATCTTCATTCCCTTCCCACTCCGCTAACCTGCTTCCAGCTCCTGTGAAGGGCAACCAAAGAAGATCCAGTCAATCAGCTGGGTCTTGGGAGGCAGAGAATAGTGGCAAGGCCAGTCAGAGGTGGTATTTGCCGGTTCTCTGAACTACTCAAAGTTTCCGCTACCGGTTCTCCAGAACTAGTCAGAACCTGCTGAATACCATCTCTGTATTCTATACATTTTGTATTTGGAGTTTCTTCATATTTTATTTCCAATTATAAAGTAGCTATCCCAGCAAACATTGGAAGCTCTAATACTGTTATGTTTTTAGAATTGCTATGATAGATTTAGAAGGGAAAGGCATGATGTTATATGTTTTTCACTGTAGATTTAGACTTAGAACTTAGAATAACTTTATTGTCACTTTTAATGTATACTAATCAACATATATTAAAATGAAATAAGTAGTATTTTAGTTTCCCATTCAACCATTTATTCTCTCCACCCACCAATCTTTTGCATACCTCCTCACTTTTTAAATAGGATTATCTTCCCTTTCTCTCTCACTTTCACAATTTTCTATTATTGCTCTGATTTTTAGTCCTCTTTCCCTTCTGATCTCCACAGTATTTTAATATCTCCTGGGCTTCAAGAAGTAGGTTAAATGTATTAATTTCAGTTACTTGATATTTGGATATCACTTGCATCTTACATTTTTTGTCTGTCTCTTTTCTTTCTTTTAAATTTATCTTAATTTAGACAGTAATGTGATGTTTTAAATAATTTTCTGTATGAGGCTTAGTTATTATAGACACACTGTAATTATTACAGATACAGATAAGCATGGGAACTGTAAAAATGTGGGAAATAAGATTCTCAGGTTTCATATTTTTCTAACGAACAGATTCCAGTGGCCTCAAACTAGCAAAATGGGCCCCTTGGTTCTTTTAGATTTTAGATTCTCTTTCACATTTACATATAAGTCCTTTTACACATGAAGAAAGGAATGCCTGTACTGTGTTCAGGAACTATTACATTTAAATAAGCTGCATTTTACTGATGCCGGTGCCAATAATTCTAAGAAAGTTAAGAAGAACTGGGAATATAATTATCATCCCAGATCAGCTCTCGAGGCTTCCCTAAAATCAAAATACATTTGATCTACAATTTAGTTTCTGAATTGTGAGATACCTTGCTTCAATTAGGCAGTAGATTAAACAAAAATTCATGGCTGAAATTCTATTTATAGTAGACCTGTTTAGTCTCAAAGGAATCCAACTCTAGTTAGCCTATGATGATATACAGTGTACATATTTCTATTCTGAATCATGTGAAAAGGATAGGACCAGCATTTAAAATAGGTTAATAGGTGGACATAATAATCAAGAGAGGAAAAGGTGAGAAAGGGATTGTGAAAAAGGCTCATAATACCCTTAAGAAAATATTTGGTGTTTCTATTCTATTTGGAGGGTGCATGCGTGATCACCAAACTGATTGTTATACCAGTGGAATCTAACCACTGAACAGCATGTTTAGCATGATTGTTTAACATAGACTGAGCTCAGTTTTCAAATAAGTAAATGGTTTCTCCAGTTAATTATTATAACAGATAACAGATAATCAGAGTTGGAAGGGACCTTGTAGGTCATCTAGTCCAACTCCCCACCCAAGCAGGAGACTGCCTATCTTTCTGCAAAATGCAGTCCAATCTCTTCTTGGAAGTCTCAAGCGATGCGCTCCAAACTTGCCGGCGAAGTGTTCATTGGTTGCTTTTTCTCACTGTCAGAAAGTTTCTCCTTATTTCTAGGTTAATCTCTCCTTGTTCAGTTCCAACCATTATTCCTTGTCTGGCCTACAGACGCTTAAAATAGCTTGACCCTTCTCTCTGTGGCAGCTCCTCAAATATTGAAGACGCTATCATGTCTCTGGTCCTCTCTTTACTAAGATAGCCAAGCCAGTTCTGCAACTTCGTTGTATATTTTAGCTCAGTCCCAATCATCCTGGTTGCTCTTCTCTTACTTTTTCTGAGTGCTCACATCTTTTTTTAATGTGTGAATAAAACTGGATGCTACTCTAGTGGAGTCTTACGAAGTTTTATAGATGGTATTAGTACCTCTCTTGATCTTGATTGTATCCTGTGTTAATATAATTTAGGATTGCATTAGTTTTTTGGCAGCTGCTGCACCTGCTGCTCATATTTAGCTGATTGTCATTAAGACTCCAAGATTCCTCTCACAGTTACTGCTGTAGCCTGGTTCACTCAGTCTATATGCGTATTTTGGTATTTCTTGCCTAAGGTGACTTCACTTTTCTATCACTGAATTTCTTTTGTTAATATGGCAGTGTTCAGTCTGTCAAGATCCATCTGAATTTGAGCCTATTTTTTAGGTTTAGCTATTCCTGCCAGCTTAGTTCATCTGCAATTTGGTAAATTCCCTTTTATTCCTCATCTAGTTGTTAATGAAGATATTGAAGATACTGGGCCTAGACGAACATTGTGTACCCCACTGTTTATTTCCCTCCATGTAGACTTAGACCCAATTAAGACCACTCGTTGAGGACGTTGTCAGCACAGTTTGGCGGTCCATTAGTGCTTGTGTTGTGCCTGCTGCCCCTACTTCTTGCACTTGTTTGTTAATGCACATTGTATGGCACTCATATTAAATTCTTGTTTTGGTTGCAGGCAGGTTGATTATCTTACGCACAAACATTTTTGCATGCATCGTATCCTTATTAATTTTAGGTTTCTGGGAAGAAATGTTCTGTATCCATAAATCTCCTATCCCGCTGTTCAGTTTAAATTTATCAAGGAAATCTGTGAATTTATGCCAAGTCTACAGTCCCTTTCTTTGTGGATGCAAACACTTTTGTACAATTTCTTCCAGCTGCAGGCATCATGACTAATAAACAAAGCTTCCCTTTTTACACACTCTTTAGCCACACATTAAATCGCTATATGCTGCCTTTCCTTTTGTTCCTATGATTAATGGTAGAACCTCTGAAAAGATAAGCCTATAGCCCATATTACTAAGTTCATACCCCAAGCTCTGGAAGTGTTTCTGAATAGAAACTACATCCTTCTGGAACAGATCATTTGTACCAAGATGTATAATAGCATCAACATTATCTTTTTCAGTAGCATGGATTAATTTGCCAGGAATGCTTCTAAATTCAGGAGTTTGGCCAAGATCAGGTCTTTTCCAGCCTGGTGCCTCCAGATACAGTAGGATTATAACTGTCAGAATCTTCAGAGTTACAAACTTACTATACTAGGCTACAATAGAATCTATGGAAGAGCAAATTAGAGAAAAAACTTTGGGAAGGCCTTCAGGAATGACTTCGCTTTAGTGTGACAAAACTTTCATGATTACCTGGTAACTGATTACTATCCGTTGGATTAATCTGTGTTTACTGCTATTGTTATTATCATTAAGCCACTTTGAAATAATTTTATGTTTTAAAATAATGAATATACATACTAGCCAGGATAGTCAATAATTTTTAGTCTGGTGAGCATATTCATTATGCAACTGACAATGATAGCCTCCTGTCATGTCAGAGATATTTTGTGAAAATATCTCTTCATTAAAATGGTTGACTAATGGGGACACTCAAGCACCAAACATTCAGAAGACAAAGGTCTTCAGCAACCTAGCATTTTTATGTTCTATGTTCTACGAGGGGCACATGTAGGGCTACCATATATGAGCAAAAAAATCAGATCGCTATCAAATAGCAAAAAAGAGGCCAGAAAACTCTAATAGGCTGTTGTCATTCAGCAGCCACCTGATCCCTGCAATCTAGATGGGGCAAGTCTAGATCTAGCTGACATTAATAAATGCCCTTCATCATCATCATCATCATCTCCATTTAACGACCCCCTAATCCCTTGCGGGCTGGAGTCTCAGCAACTGAATGGAGGTGAGTGTTTACTGGCTGGATGCCCTTTCTGTCACCAATGCAGAGTTATATTCAGCGGCTATATTTTCAACATGCCCAAGGAGAGAAATATCTGCCTCTATCTAGGATTGAACTCACAGCCTCCTGATTGTAAGGCGAGACCTCCACCTCTAGGCCACCGCAAAACTCCTATATTAATGAGTGGCCTTGGACTTTTAAAAATATAGTTTCACTTTTAAAAAATACATTTGAAAGAACAAATATATGTATTAAAAGTTATCCGTTCTGAGAGGACTGGAGCTAAATTTCTGGCTACATTAAAATCTGCTATGTTTATGAAAGTGAATATTGGCCTGGTAAGGTTTAAGCATTCTGCACTTTAACATGGGTTGCTACAATAAGCACTAACATGATTTCACCAAGTGTCATTGCCAATTGATATTATTTTATGCTTGTGGAAAGGTGATTCAGTTTACTTTGTATTGCCTGTAGCAGCAATATGTCAATGGTTGCTCATATCGACACATATTTTTTATTTTTGGATAAGAATCTCAGTAACAGTTTTGGAAAATGTGACTAAAAGCTGTTTTTTTGTTCTCAGACCAGCCTAACAGCCAGCAGAAGGAAATTATTATATAAATCAACTATGTAGGAAAGAATAATGTTCTTACAGAGTACCTTTTTTCTGGAGAGATAATTTCTATGGAATGTCTAACCAACTTTTTATGAAACAAGGCTACTTTTATGTATTATGGGAGTGTAAGATAGGTATGAACTATATGATGTTTTGGGAGGAGTATGTATCACTCAACTCTTCAACCAAGACTGGTTCTGTCCTCCCCAGCTGACCTAAAGAAAATGCAGAAAACCCATCTGTTAGCCATTAAATAAATTCTTATTGGGCTAGATATATGGATGATGGCCCAGAAATAAGAACTGAGATGTAGATATAAAGCAGAACTTTTAAAAACAATTAGTAAAACAACAGAGGCTTTATTTGTTGGCTTGAACTTTTAGGTTGCTTTGTGAAATAAAAATACAGAAAATAAAAAGGGAAAAGGAGATGGATAGCTTTTTTCTCTTATCTACATTAACTGATCAGTTCCAGCTAGGAAAGAAAATATATTTCATACTGAAGTGTTTCCACCAGATGTCTTGAAAATATAACAAAAATGACGTCTAAGTTAGACAAACATTATGTTAAGCTTATAGCTGAAATACTTGCGGGTCGACTATCGAAGTTCAGAGATCTGTATCTAATCCCTATCTACAGGAAATTCTTAAGGAAATATTTCTCTGATTACCACTCCAAATCCAATTCTACCCTGTTTACTAGCTAATAAAAATATTGACATATTTCCTTCTTTGCCCATTTTATTTTATTAAGTTCATTCACTGTTATCAGAAATGGTCTGATGACTATTCAAAAAATTTTAATTTTAGCAAATATATTCAAATTATTTAATGCCTCTTCCTTAAAGCCATTTTTTTGTTCAAATGTTCTCGATTGAAGAGACTACAAATGCATAGCTGCCTGCAACCAGAGCATTATAGATAAAGCAGGAAAAATAAGCATTAAGGCACTGAGTTATCATTTCTCATGTTTCCTACAGGAAGTTGAATTCTGAGCTATCTTACTTGATAAGCAACATCTCACCAATAACATGCCATTGAACAGTTTAAAGTGTAGTCTAGCTGCTGATTTCTTATACAATTGTATACCTTATAGATTTGCTTTATTAGTTTTCTAGCACATTTTTTCCATCTGACCAAGATAATTATAGCAGCTACAACAAAAAGAAATGCAGAGGAATATTTAAAATGATGTCTGTCCTTAGAATATATACTGTATACAATTAAATCATTTCAGAGGGCCAGTTTGTGTCTCTGTTTATGTGTGCGTGTATATGTATGCATATGCATGTGTCTTGGTATTCTTTCTAAACAATAGGACTAGTGATAATCTAATTAAAACATCAGGGTTTTTAAATTTTAGAAATAGATGCCAAGTTAGAACAAGGAAATTTGAACAAGGAAATTCTTTTTTGCTGCATCACTGTTGATGTTTCTTTCCATTGGCACTGAGCATTCTGAGACAGACCAGTCTAAAAGTCCAATCACATATCTTAGAACCAGAAGCAGAAGGCACGGGAATCTCAAAGTCAAACTTGCCTTCCAAGGAAACTGGGTGCAGGGGACAGTAGATGATGAGATTATTGGTGAAAACATTGATCTCATAATCTATTGGTCCCTGCCTGCACCCAGTTTCCTTGGGAGGCAAGTTTGACTTTGAGAAGTAACATAGGCATTTTTGGGAGTCCAGAAATATAGAAAGAAAGGAAATTTAATGGATGGTTCAGTATCTTCCTTTAGTTCTTTATAATAATTCTGAAGCAACCTTATTGTTCATACAATAATTCTTGACATTAGGACTTGCTTTTGGAACCTGAGACTTGTTGAACCTCACACGTTCATGGACAGTCTGCTGACTCTGCTGTAAATCACTGTCTTTTGTCTCTGTTACACTGGTGGGTTCATGTTTTCCTTTTAGCTGACATGTCTAAAATGCTGAGGTCTTCTTGAACAGAAAACATCACCTTTTTAATATTCAATTTTCTCTAAGAACTTGTCCATGAGCGCTGATTATTGCCCAGTTTTTATTTTTTTGACATACTGGTAGTTGTGGACATTTTAATATGATTATTCTTGAGAAAAGTACAGGTTGGTTGTTATACAGTTTTTGTTCAAAAAATACTGTTTTTATTTTTCACTTCTACACTGACTGAATATTCTTCTTTGTGCCACTTTGGTTGTGAGTAACTCTTGGGGGAATTAAAGTTTAGACTGTATAATTATAACATTGCCACTCCCAGCCCAAACTCTGATGAAGGACAAGACACACGCATGTACTTGCATCAGAACTCAGCCACATTTACCACAACAGAAACTGCAAGTCCTTATTTTCTCTGACTGAACGTAGTACAAACCACTGAGAAATCCATCAGCTGCTACCTAATTCCACTGATATCTTTGTATAAACTTGTTCTAATTTTTATTTCCTTTGCTATGCTACAATTTACAGAATATTGAATGCTGACTTGTTAATACTTATCAATTCAAGTCTTTTTACATTTTCTTGTGACTAGAAAAAACAGACTTTCAAGTGACTTCTTAAAAAATAGTATATGGCTCAGTTCTTTTTTTTTTTTTTTCAAAAAATGTACTTTTAAAGCTGTAAGTCTTAAATATTTAATACTTTATATTTTTAAAAAAACATAATTCCCATTATTTTCAAAAGGTCTCTCTTAGATTGGATGCTGAATAAAATGAAAAGCAAAAAGTCTAAGAAGACTTTTTATATCATCATTTCTAAGAAGCTTTAAGTTGTTTTTGTTATGTTTGTAGTTTCAATGCTTAAGATGATTCCTTTTCAACGCTGTTAAAAATGTGTGAGAATTCTCGATGGCTAAATTATTTATAGGAAATAGCGCACTATGGATTATTTAGCAGTCTTTATGATAAATCATTTTGCTAGATGAAAGTTTCAAAATATCTACGTTTAGATTCCTAGCAACCGATGAGAAAACAGCAGGTACTATAATATACTGCAGCTACTGCATATTTCCAACCACATCTATATTTTGCATGGCAGGGGACTGAAGAGTGAGTAGATTAAGGACCATCTTAATATATTTTACACCATCCTTTGGCCTCTCATGTAAATATGTCCATGTTATCTCTCCTTAGCCTGGGCAGTAATATCAGTGAAATAACTAACAATTTTGCTCGCAACAAGCAAAACATTCATAACATCCAGAATCAGTTTCCTGAGGCACCCTTTTCACTCTGTCTAAATTGTGACACTGGTCCTGAGCAAACCACAGATGTGAGAACTGTAGTATCTGGCTCACTGTTTTGACCTGAGCTTCTATGGACTGAATTAGGGCGTGTGTGGGAAAGGTAAAGAATGTGATGAATGTGATGGGTACACTAATAGAGAGAGAAGAAAGTAAACTTAGAATCTCAGGATAGATTGTGAAGAAAGAGATAAAGTTCTATAAAGAATGAAAAATAATTAGCTACTTTTAAGAAGAGCAGCAAACTTCAGAAATGTTTCTAAAGGGACAGAGGGAGCAGAGTAGATTTGAGAGTGCAGAAGCACTTGTTTTAAACTTGTGTCTTCTGGAATAATTTTCCAGTGATTTAAATGATGTTTGGTGACATTTAGTGTGTAATTCCAAATAAGTAACTCCCAAGCAAGCCAAATATTATGCAAGTACTTTATGTATGATTTTAGCAGAACAAAAGATACTGGTAATGGATTTGTTTTGAAAATGTAGTCACTTACTTTGGAACTGCTGCTTGTACAGACGCATCCAAGCAAAGAAAAACAGAGACAAAATAACCCCTGGCTAGGTTCAAAGGCCAACACATGCCAGTGTTTGTTCAAGGTCAAGGTGATCAAGTGGGAAATCAGAGACAAGGAAAAAGAAGGCCAAACACAAGCCTCCAATTCTTATGGAAAGGTGATTTTCTGCTTCTAGGATGACAATCATAAAGGTGTTCATCACAAAGACTGTTCTGTATGGAACTTGGTAGGTTCCAAGTACTTCATTCTGATTGGCCAAAAAGGCTACTTACGGATTGGTTCGCT
>BHFT01006938.1:0-57392 GCA_004320025.1 Laticauda laticaudata | reverse complement strand
CAGCAAACTCCAAGACCAATAAACACAGACCAAGACTCCCAACCAATCAGGATGAAGAAAAAAACCATCCTGAACTTACCATTGCATATTTTAATGGAGGCAGATTTCCAAAGCTGTCAAGAATGGGGATGGGTGGATCACTTAGCTGATTGATTGCTGCATGCAGTTTCCTCAAAATGTTTTCCCTGGCACCTTTGTAGGGTTACTTATGGAAGATGAATAACCATGCTTCCTTTTGAATTTGATAGGCCCGTCATTAAGCCAGGATTAGTGGGAAACTCTTGTTCATGGATTGGTGTTACATGTTAAACAGCCAGTGGGATATAGTGCTTAATGTGTTGGGTTGACACTAGGAACATCCGGGTTCAACCCTACCTTCTGCCCCCAATCTCTGTAGGTGACCTTGGATCAGACCACAATGTGCTCTGACACACCATGTAGGCCATTTTGACTTCTTGAACAAAAGGCAGGATAGCTACAGGTAATCCTCCACTTGCAACCACTTTGTTTAGTGACAATTTGAAGTTACAATGGTCTTGAAGAAAAGGACTTACAACTGGTTCTTGCACTTATGACCATCACCACATCCTCAAAGTCAGATGATCAAAATTCAGGTGCTTGGCAACCCAGCATGATTTATGAGGGCTGTAACATCTTGGGGGTCAGCATTCATGACCTTCCTCCTCCCAAATTTCATGGGGTGGGGTGAAGGAAGAAAGGACATGACCTTCACTCTTCTATGAAATGTGGAATGGGTGGTTATAAACATGAGGAAGGAGACCATCACTGCTCTTGAGAACCTGTTGTAGATATGGAAGTCTCTTACTAGTTTCAACTGATAAGATAAGAATGCATTGAAAGAAATGCTTATGGCCCTCACCGGTGCAGACTCAGCTGTCCTGACCGAGCTTCCCAAACACGACAAACCCTCTGACATGAACTCAAAAGATTTATTTATTCGGAATGCTGGCAGCCATGGTGAAAAGTTTCTCTTGCAAGCTAACAAGTTAGTCTGGCCAGAAGATGAATAGTTGTCTGCTATAGCTTTTCATCTCCGCCCCCTACTTTTTATCCCCAGAGCTAGGGTGGGGCTTCGCTATCAGTATCGGATCTTCTGTCCCAAGGACCAGCCCATAAATTTTCACTGCTCTTCTTTCCTCTGCCTTCTGTGCATACATGCATCAGGCACTGGACACATCTGTTCCTCTTCTTCTTCATCAGCCACCTCCAGCTCTGGGGGCTGTTGACTCTCCCTCTGATGGCTGACTGATGGCCCAGGCTTTGTCTCGGTCTCAGTCTCTCTTTCTCTGCCAGCTCCATTCCTTCTTCCTCCACGGAGCTCCAGGTTGCCTTGATGCTGACCCTCACTCTCATGCCTCCTCCTCCTCCTCCTCTTCCTCCTCCTCCTCCTCTGATATGGCTGCTGGAGGGGCTGGTGGCCAATAGGCCACAACATCAGCTTTGGGGTCAAGAAGCTGATTTCTCCAAGGCTCTTTTGCAAATCCTTCATCTTAAGCCTTCGATGTCTGTGCATGGTGGGCATTGTTTCATCTTCTCCCCACCTGCCCCCTCATTTCTAATGATGGCCCCCAACGTGTCACTCTCCACTTGCAATTTCATCGGACATTGAAATCCCATTCAGAAACCTATAATTTTCAGAATGAGGCACAGATTTACGTTCGGTGGAGAAAAAAATGTCTACTAACGTGATTACCGGTCTCAAGGAGTGCGTTCCTTATTAGAATACAGAGCTTGAATAATCTCTGTCGGCATGAATATATTCCTAGCCTATCTATAGCCGATATGGTTCAGGACCCCAACATTAATGGACATTAAGATCTGCAGGGGGTGCTTTTCAGCACTTCACTTCTGGGAGAAATCCTGTTTCCAAGTGATATCAACAGCCTGGGGTACTGAACAGCAGCACAGCAGATGGCAGAAGGGGGAAAAAAGAGAATAATATTCCCTCCCTTTCTCTCTCATTCAACGTGGCTTGATATTAAATCCATCAAGAGCAGGAGGGCACTACCGGCAATGGCCAAAACATTACCAAATGAATAGATTATGTGGGAGAATGGGAGTTAGAAAAACCACTGCCACTAAATAGATTCATTTTCCCCTTACTGGAATTGTTATTGAAAACTGCATTTTCTCTCTGTAATTTCTCAAGGGCCAGTTGTAAAAACAACTCGAAGCATGCCCTTTGTAAATTCACCCCAGATGGGCTAGCCTTTCTACTCTAAAAAAACACAGTTGGATTAGAACCACTCTAATTTCTGGTTGGCGTGGAACTGACAGAATTTTGCAAATCCAACTAACTTGGATGAAAACTCTAGATTGAGGAAATCTGATCTCGTTCAGAAGTCTGGATAAACATGTTATGGATGGTGGCAATGGATTTACCATGACATATGTGAAATGTTTGCTAGTTGACATGAACAGGTCTTAAAGGTATCTATGGATATTCTCAGCTGTCCAGGTCATGGTTATCCCAAAGGTACTTTTTCAAGAAGCAGCTGGACTTTCTGGTTTTTATTTGAAGACATTTCACTTCTCATCCAAGAAGCTTCTTCAGCTTCTGAAGGAGAAGAAAGGTCTTTGTTCCATGCAAATTAACTTCTTCCTCAATGTATCCACCACATTCATCAGTCAGTATAAGTTCCGATTTAAAGCCCATGTCACACTGAACCAATGGATGCAAAGAGGATGTAAAACGGACAAAAAACCTTGCCATCCGTTCAAAAACGCGTATGTACTCACTGCCTCCGTTTGGGCTTCTCTCTATCCGTTCCAGCATCCGTTCTATTGAGTTTCAATTCCACTCAGGAAAAGTTTTGGGCTGCCTAAAACTTTTTGCAGCGAAATGTATCCAGTTCGTCCGTTCTGCATCCGCGCACGCATCCGCTCCGCAAGCATCCGTTAGCATATCCGCTACGCAATCCGCTCGCTACTCGCATCAGGAACTCGCATCGTGCCCGGAACGCAGGGGGAAGTGGAACGGATGCAGAACAGATTACAGAACGGATTGCAAAGAACGGATGTCAAAGCGGAAACAAAAGCATTTAAACGGAAAAAACTTCACAGAGAGACCTATCTGGATATTAAGGATGTCTACCGGATTGCCTAGAGGAATGCCTAGATGGGATGCAAAGGACAGCCTTATACTGCCTATAAAAAGGCCGGAAGAAATCCAAATCTGCATTCACTTTCAAGACCAGCAGCCCACCTGTGCATGACCTCTGTAGCTTCATCCTGACTCTTCCTCTTCCACAGCATCCAGTCATGTCCACCGTGGATTGTGACAAAGTCCTTTCGGGCAGCCTAGCATCCCTGGCTGCACTAGTGCGAACAACCATCTCCAGGCCTCTGTGAAACCTTACTACGGGAAGAAAAGGAGCCACCCAAAAAAAGTCTGGGTGCAAAGATTGGTTCACCAGGAAGAGCAGAGGACGGACTGTACCAACAAAGCTGAGGTGGAGCCTCAGGAGTGAAGAACACTCGGCCATTCCAGAACTTCATGGAGGATGCCTCCAGCCATGTTTGACGAAGTTGTGGCAGCGCCTGACACCCAGGTTGACCAAGACAAAAACACCACCCTCCCTGCCCAGCCTTGAACTGGTCAAGGTGGTAGCACTGACTCTGTTGCCACTGCCCTCAGGGACCCACCTACAAGGAGCATGCAGTACGGCTGGAGGGTGCCACAGCACCATCAGCTTTTGTGGTCAGAGAATGGCTTTGGCAGGCCATCATCGAAGAATACAAGGAGGAGCTCCCTCCAGTTGCCCCTCCACTTTGAAGAAGGATGGAAGAAAGTTGCAAGAACAGTGGGTATCAGATGGTAGAACTTCCCCATCTGGAGCCTATCGATGGCAAAGCAACGTGGCCCCTGCAAAGCGCCAGCCAACTCACGGTCTCTTATCAACAAACTACAAGGGCTTTCTTCAGGCTCATCCTCTTCGCCATGGTCGATGCTGACTACAAGTTCTATGTACATCGATGGCTTTCAGGCAGCGGCTCATGTTCAGATGCCGCAGGTATACAATTGCCAAGTCACCTCAAGGAGGGCTGGAAAGCAACCTCATGGTGGGTTCCCAGATCCCAGACCCGCTGCCAAACGACACGCAAGAATGGTGCGCCTACTTCATCGTGGGGGATGACGCCGTCTCCCTCAGAACCTACCTCATGAAGCCCTTACACCTCCAAATTACCTCACACCATGAAGAGAGGATCTTCAACTTAACAGGCTGTTCAGGGCAAGACGGGTGGTGGGAGAACGCCTTTGGCATTCCTTGGCCAAACAGTTCCAGGTTACTTCTCACCAATCATGCAGCATCACCCAGAGAACCTTGACGGAGACGTGAAGCTTGCTGCATCCTGCACAATCTCATGCGCACCCCGCTACCCAGTTGTTGCAAAAGCAGGGCTTTTGGACCTCCAACAGGGCCAATGGGACATGGAGTGCCTGGGGAATGGAGGCAAGGGCAAAACCTGATCAACAACTGAGGATGTGCAAGGCCCCAACAGAGCCTCAACGTGAGCGCGAAGAAGCAGCGGCAACTCCTGAAACACTGGTGCAACTCCCCAGCTGGAGGCAGTGGAGTTGCAAGAGCAGGACGGTAAATGCTATAATGGATCGCTTCCTTACAGCCTGGTCTCATCAATACGGATGATTATTTGGGCCATGTATGTTTGGTTGGCCTACAATGAAACAGGGCTTTAATAAAGAGTGGTGTTTATGTTAATGACAGGCTGTGTGGATAATTATTACATTATTATTGATAATGAAGGGCCATAGGTGTGGCACCTGGGGGGTGGACCATACCAGTCCCACTATGCTTGCCGCTGGGGAGGTTTACCTATCCCACAGCTATTACCTAATCCCAAAGGTATCCCTGCTCATTCCTCAGGTAATCCCTTGCCCACCCCACTTGCCTATCTTAACCCATCCCACAAGCATGCAAGACTTTAATTAAAAAAAAGAAATGAAGTAAGTGTTTGAATCCATAAACAGACTTTATTTACAGAAGGCTTAAAAAATTGCACTCTCTGCCTCTTGGGTCGCTCATCCCGGGGTGAGGTGCAGGTGGCTGTGGAGGTGGTGGTGCTGGAGTGGTTGCATTCAGCTCTCCGGGAGCAGGAGAAGCCCAGCCCCAGAAGAGCGATGCCGTCTGCAGATAGCCCCAGGCCGACCAGTGAGGTCCAAGGGGGGCGGGATGGTTAGCCCTTTGTCCCTCTTGCCAGGTTGGCAGCGATGGCTGAGTGCTTGCTATGCTCCGCATGGTTGTGGGGTTGCTGGCTGCAGAGATGCTCAGGCCAGGAACCAAGGGCTGCAGCAAGCTTTGCAGGTGAGGCTGGCAAGCAAGCTGGCAAGGAAGGCTGGCGAGGCTCAGCAGGCGTTGGCAGGCAGACATGCAGGCAGGACAGGCAGGCAGCTCAATCTGTCTGCAGCAGGTCTTTCCTCTTGGAATGGCGACCTGCTTCCGAGCTGCTTCCGTTGATATCCGGGGGCTTGCGCAATGCATCCCCCCTGCATCGCAATTTAACGCCAGGCATCCGTTTAGGCTTCGCTGTGCATCTGCTAGGCTTCCAGCTCTGCATCCGCTTCCAATCCTGCTTCGGGTTCCGCTCTCTCTTGCATCTGCTCCTGGCTGCATTCCCTGCGCTCCCCGCGTCCGTGTTATCCGCTCCGGTTTATGCAATATTTTTGCCCCTTTTGAGAGCGGACAACGGACGGAACATTTTGCTCGTCCGCTGTGTCCTTTTTGCATCCGTTGGCCAGTGTGACATGGGCTTAAGTTCGAGATTTGTGTTGTTGTTCTTTGTGACCCACCTGTGAATTTAAGCCTGAACCTTCTATCTAATTGTCTTCTTCTTCCTCAGGACCTGCTATTTACTGATACAAAAGTATGGCAAATTATTGTGTAATTGCTGGAGCTTTTATAAACCTTTAGAGTACCCTTCACTTATTTTTAGGGCCACTTACACTTTTCTCTTTCTGGATCTCTTTGTTTACACAATTTCTTTTTGTCCTGGTGAGCACAAACAAGCTGAAGCACTGTGTATTTTCTCTTTGGAATGGCATTAAGCCATTTCTATTTTTATTATTTTTAAAAAAGAAAATGGTTAAATGTGCATGTTGATAAACAAACAGCTACGTTCAAATTTTGCAAGGAATAAATCCCAGAAGTCTTCTCTGCTCTATTAGGATTCTAATGCAATATTTATCAACTCGGTAACATCTTGACTTAAGAGGTTCAGTTGTTTATCTTCCTTGTTGTGTTGCAATCCTTCTTCCCACCTTATAAGGTGTATCCGCCAACCCACTGTCCTATGCATTTTCAAATACCCTGTATAATTTTCAAGCTAACATGTGACCTAAGAAGAAAACATCATATTCCATGAAATCCTTTGATTTTTCCAGAAAGAACATCTTTGCTTAACAATTTGAGAGATGAAATTCATTGCAGATTTTTCAGATCTGTGTACAGGGTCAGATGTGATATTAACATGCATCTCTGTTATGCTGGCCAAAAGTTCCCCTCCATGCACATGCCAGCTTCATTCATTACTAATCCTGAAGATGTTCCTCCATACCTGTGAATTGCTTCAAGTGTCCCTTTTAAAAAATCCTTCACAGCAAGCTGAAGTGACTCTTAGTGGTTACCAGAAGACTCATTCGGGAACCTGTGGTCCATTGGGTATGTTCACTGACTATACCTCAGAATTAGCACAACTAGCATGCAGACCTAGCTACTAGGGAAGGAGTAAATAAACAGAAGGTCACCCAGAAGGATGTATCAAAAATATGCCAAGCTCATGCTGTAATGTGCTATGACTGCCTTTTTCCTTGTTTTATCTTTGCAACGGAACAGGCCAAAGGTTAAGCTGTGATTCTGTTTTGCTTAGGGTGGTTCAGCGAGCTGCTGATGCTTAGCTGGGAGCCCCATGTACACACTGTTATGGTTGGTTTACACACCTAATAAAATAATGTTGTATTTTCAAAACTAGCAGTGACATGACAGCAGTGTTCCAATATCTAAGGGACTGTCGCAAAGAAGAGGGGATCAATCTACTGAAGGCAGGAAAAAAAGCAACGGATGGAAACTGATCAAGGAGAGAAACAACCTAGAACTAAGGAGAAATTTCCTGACCGTGAGAACAATTAACCAGTGGGAACAATTTGCCTCCAGAAGTTGCGAATGCTCCAAAACTGGAGGCTTTTAAGAAAACACTGGACTGACATCTGTCAGAAATGTGTAGGGTCTCCTGCTTGAGTTGGGGGTGGACTATAAGATCTTCAAGGTCCCTTCCAACTCTGTTATATTATGCTGTTATGAGCCATGGTGGCGTAGTGGTTAGAGTGCAGTACTGCAGGCTACTTCTGCTGACTGCCAGCTGCCTGCAATTTGGTAGTTCAAATCTCACCAGGCTCAAAGTTAACTCAGCCTTCCCTAATTCCGAGGTGGGTAAAATAAGGTCCCCAGATTGTTGGGGGCAAGAGGCTGATTCTGTAAACTGCTTAGAGGGGGCTGCAAAGCACTGTGAAGCGGTATATAAGTCTAAGGGCTATGGCTATTGCTAAAGGATTTGGTTGCTTTTGGTGAGCAGGGTTTTGGCCACAACATTTGAGCAAGGGAAAAAGGAAGAAGAAATACTCTGCAGTTCAGCCACCAATAAACATGATCAGCATCCTTGCTATAATCTTACCCTTGGTACTTAGGTGGTACTCCTGTCCTTGCAAACTTATAATTTAGGTGTTGCAGGAAAAGACACACAGGCACAAAATAGGCAAATATCTAGGCTTTCTCTGAGTGTGATTTTTTTTTCCTGACACCAGACTTGGTCTTCTTCTCATGGGAGCATCTGTTAACACCCCCTAATTTACACTCAAAGTTTTGCTGACATTTCATTTAAACAGCAGCCAAATTCTGATATTTTTAGTGGCATCTCATTCTCTCTCTCCCCCTCCCTCTACTTTCTCTCCCTTTCCTTCTCTCTCTCTTTTTCCTTCTCTCTCTCTTTCTTTTCTCATTCTTCCCCCCTCTCCTCTTGCTCATTTCCCCCTCCCTCTTAGACCCAAGTGTACCAATATTTTGGGATGGAGTGTATGATGGATTACTGAAAAGCACCTGGACTCGTTAGATCTCTGCTCTGCCATTTTGACATTTGGTATATATCTTCTTGAAAAGGGAGTTACTTTCTTTTCTGGCTGGTTCTTTGCCAAATCAAGTCTTGCTCTTGAGCTGAAGATACTCAGCAACCAGAGTTTTATCCATCTTTCTTTGCAAGGCTTAAAATTGTAGACAGAATTACAGAATTAGGGAATTACTGTTGTCCCAGAAAACTGGTTCTGCCTGGTTTTCAAAGCCCCAGTAAACCACCCACCAAGGTGGAGACTTGTAAAATAGCAATAGCACTTAGGCTCATATACCACTTCACAGTGCTTTACAGCCCTCTCTAAGTGGTTTACAGAGTCAGCATCTTGCCCCAACAATTTGGGTCCTCATTTTATCCACCTTGGAAAGATGGAAGGCAGAGTCAACCTTGAGCCTGGTGGGATTCAATCTGCCAAATTGCACTCTAACCACTGTGCCATTGAGGCTCATATTCTGCACAGAAGAAAGGACACAGGGTGGAATGATTCCCACCAGGCCATGTGCAAAGGCCTTTCCTTCAGCAGTACCCCACCTTAAACCAATTCCTCTTAGGTCATCCTATGACCTTATCAAGGTTGGTTAAAAACTGTGGTGGTGCAGTGGTTAGAATGCAACATTGCAGGCTAATTATGCCCACTGCCAGGAGTTCAATCCTAACTGGTTCAAGGTTGACTCATTCTTCCATCCTTCTGAGGTTGGTAAAAGGAGGAGCGCAGATTGGTGGGGGCGATTTGCTGACTCTACAAACCGCTTAGAGCTGTAAAGCACTGTGAAGCAGTATATAAGTCTATGGGCTATTGCTATCAATATTGCTTAGCTTGCATTTACATTTGTCTAGTAATCATCAGCATATTTGCCCCTAATTATTGCTCCAATAACAATTAGCAGACAAGGCCATGATTAGGACATAGCCTCCCAAATTCCTCATTCAACTGTTCTCTTTGACATATCTGTAAAACAACACACAAACACACACACACACATATATAATGGATCTTTGGTTGTTCGGTTTTCTCCCGCGTAAAATTTTACGCGGAGCAAAACCGAATAACCAAGATCCACAAACAATTACCCGAAAAACCTCAGAAAACAAATAATATATAATTTTTTTTATATATATATATATAATAAAAGCAAGTATATACATATATATATATATATATATATGTATGTATGTATGTATGTATGTATGTATGTATGTATGTATATATGTATATATGTTATTATGCTGTTCAGCTTCCTTTGGGTATTATCCCACGTCATTGTAGTTGTGCTTTTAAAGTTGTAGCTACAACTTTAAAAGCACACTCCAATGACGTGGGATAATACCCGAAGGAAGCTGAACAGCACATTATATGTGTGTGTGTGTGTATGTGTGGTGTGTGTTGTTCGACTTCCTTTGGGTATTAATCCCACGTCATTGTTGTGCTTTTAAAGTTGTGGCAACTTTTCAGCAGAATCATCTGCCATCATCAGGTTTCTGTATTGAAACTCAATACAGAAGCCTGATGATGAAGATGAGATTCTGCTGAAACATTGCTACAACTTTAAAAGCACTACAATGACGTGGGATAAATACCTGAAGGAAGCTGACAGCACACATGTAAAATACCCGCGAAAACTTAAAAAAGCAAATATATATATATATAATATATATATATATTATATATAATATATATAATATATTATCTATATATATATATATATATATATAATATATATATATAATTATATATATACCCATTGCTACTTGTCCTGCCTCAGGTGCTTTGGAAAATAGCTTGGATTCCCTTCTTTGTGGCAATCCCTGAGATACTAGAACACTGCTATCAATCACCCAGAGTCCTTTTTTTCATTAAAGTAGACATACCCAATTCCAGCAACTGTTCTTAATGTTTTAGCTTCCAGTCCCCTAATCATGTTTGTTGCTCTTCTCTGCACTCTTTCTAGGGTATATGTATACAGTGTGTGTGTGTTGTTGTGTGTATTATCATGAATCATCTGCTCCCTGCATTTGTGCCTCTCAGTTTCCTGTTCATGCAGTTGCCTTGTTCCTGAGCGAGCATGTTCTGAGGATTGTAGGAACAATGCTGCTTCCATTCCTTCCATGCACTATGAACATCTGCAAATAATAATTCTCTACAGAGAGTACAATTTTAGAGGAGGCGGTCCTTTGCCTGTTCCTTCATTACAGTCCAAGAATTCTGCTTTATACTGGCTCCAGGGGACTGAAACTCAGGGCAAGGTCATGTAGAACTCCAAGGAACTCTACAGAACCAGAAAATCTCTTCTTCTGAGTTGTGCGTTGTGCAAATTTGCTTCAAATCTTTTCTCATCCACTTTGGTTATTGATTTCAAAGCAGGGCAAAGGATGAACACTTCCGAGAGGTCCCCGGGTGTTTATACAGGGATGCACTAGCCTGGAGTGGCCTGAGGCTACATTTAACTTTCAGGAGAGGTGGGTCAAAGGGAATAGGACTGAGACCAGACTTCCTTTTTATTTGTGGCAGTTGACCTTTCCTACTCAAAAATGTATTTGGAAACAAAGCCCCTTCCCCCCAAGCCCGGATGAATTAATATGGGGAAGGAACATCACAGATGTTAGAATTCATTAGTGTTAGCATCGATGCACTGCACACAAAACTTTGCACGGGAGTGTGTGTCTGTGTGAAAAAACTGCTAGATGGGTAGGGAGAGTTTGTGTGAGCTGTACCTTCTCCGAACATATTTGTCATGTCTAAAATCAAAAATGCGGAACTGGTGCTAAATTCACATGTCAGATTGTTTCTATTTACTGGCATAATGTTGCTGGAAGAAAGTGTCTTACATCAGATGATTCCAGATTCTAGAACATCTGCTTCCCTGTCTCTCAGTTTGGTTAAAAATATTCAGTGTTCTGTGAAAACATAGTTAAAAACAAGCCAATCGTTCTGGCCTGTTGGCCACTGGCCTCTCCAGCAGCTGAATCAGAAGAGGAGGAGGAGGAATGGAGTCATGATCAGCATCAAGAAAACCTGGGAACTTTGAGGGGAGAGATAATGGAGCTGTGGAGAGAGAGAGAGAGAGAGAGAGAGAGAGAGAGAGAGAGAGAGGAGAGAGAGAGAGAGAGAGAGAGAGTAGGACATCTGTCAGCCCTCAGATGGACAGTCAACATCTCCCAGGTCTGGAGGTGGCTGATGAGAAGAGGAGGAACAGTTGGGTCCAGTGCTTGATGCGCAGATGTGCAAAAAGGCAGAGGAGAGGAGAGCAGTGGAAATCTTTGGGCTGGTCCTTGGGATGGAAGAGCCACTGCTACTGATTTAAGCCCGATCCTAGCTCTGGGGATAAAAGGCAGGGGGCAGAGATGTGCAGGCAATTATTCATCTCCCCGCTGGACAAACTTGTTAGCCTCAGCTGAAAGAGAAATTTTTTGCCGGGGCTGCTGGTGTTCCTAATAAAGGAATTGTTACTTTCAACTACAGAGGGTTTGTTCTGTTTGGGGCCTGGGTCAGAACACCAGGTTTCCAGCCTCAGCTCGCCCAACACTTCTGGCTCCTCCTTCCAAGAAGTTGCACTTCTACCAATTGATTCGCTCTCCAAGTGCTGTTTTGTGTTGGAGCTAATCTTACCTTTTATAATGGCTAGTGGGTGCGGTGGCTCAGTGGCTAGGATACTGAGCTTGTCGATCAGAAAGGTCGGCAGTTTGGCGGTTCAAATCCCTAGCACCACCTAATGGAATGTGCTGCCATTACTTGTCCAGCTTCTGCCGAACCTAGCAGTTTGAAAGCAAAAAAAATGCAAGTAGAAAAATAGGGACCCCTTTGGTGGGAAGGTAATAGCGCTCCATGCACCTTTGGTATTTAGTCCTGCTGGCCACATGACCACAGAGATGTCTTCGGACAGCGCTGGCTCTTCAGCTTTGCAATGGAGATGAGCACCATCCCCTAAACGGAAACAACTAGCATGCATGTGCAAGGGGAACCTTTACCTTTACCTAGTGGGAAAGCAACTAGCATTTGATAGATAAATATTGGCTTGACTTTTCTGGGTGGTCTCTGTTTCCCCCCTCCCTGTAATCACAGAGTAGTCTTATTGGGTTACTTTGTTTTTTTCCTTGGCTCTCATCCCCAAATTTGTTATTGTCTCTTTTGGTAATAAATTGTGGCAATATTTACCCATCTCTGCTGCGGGAGATGCTCATTTTAGAATGCATTTACATCAAACAGATGTTGGGTGTCAGCCTTGGCTGTGTGTGGCTTAAATTGGTTTATGTGTGGNCCCATCTCTGCTGCGGGAGATGCTCATTTTAGAATGCATTTACATTAAACAGATGTTGGGTGTCAGCCTTGGCTGTGTGTGGCTTAAATTGGTTTATGTGTGGAAAGCTGAGATCATGATTAGAGAAGAAACTTGAAAAGAAACTGGTGACCTCCTCTCCTGTTTTATAGTCTTTGGTTAGGATATTTACAATGGCTGCATTAAATAAGTAAGAGGTAAGATAACTGATTCGGTGACAGCTTGCAAGGAGATTTTGTCCAAGGGAGAAAGTTGAAACAAACAGTGGCATTCTAATTTTCTCCTGATTCTCTGGGCCTGTTAGGAGACGAAAAGAACCCTAGTGGGGGGGAAATCATGGTAAAAAGAAAAATGTGAGGCATTTCAGTGGTCCTGTCTGACATCTGGGGCTATATAAAAAGCTTGCCATCAAAAATATATTCACTATGTTTGTAGTTTAGGAAGACATGATGAGATGAATGTTATTGTTTCTGCTACATAAATAACAATAAAAACATAATGCTATTTGTTGTAATTGAAGGTCAGCAGGTATGGCTATATCAGCAAGAAGCAATGAAGAATCAATAATACACAAAGCACAAATGAAATCTCCCTAAATAGATAGCTATCTGCCTCTCCTCCTCCTCCTCCTCCTCCTCCTCCTCCTCTTCCAAAATCCCTCAAAATGTAGCTGTTTTCAACAGGCCTGGGGAATCTCTGAATAACGGGGACCCTCAAGTTGGTCATACTATGCATAACATTCTCAGCATTCTCCCACAATCTGGTCTACATTTATGTTTAATTGTTTCATGTTATTAAGGCTTTTTTAATGGTTGGTTTTATTGTAAGCTGCCCATTTGGGAGACGGGAGCTTTTGGTAAATAAATGAATAGATAAATAAATGAAGCAGTTTTCAAACATTGCTTTTCTTTATTTTTGCTCATTGGCAGGGAGGCATATGTTCAATGCACATTATCACATCTGCTACAGGGTTGAAATGACCATCATAGTGAAAAAAAATGGAGACAACTGTACCATTGCTTAGTTTTTCCATTTCTTCTTTTTACATTACTTAACATGAGTCAAGATGTGTAGTTTGTGACTCAGAACCCAAGCCTTTATTACCCTTTGCTGGGTATTTTATTTTATTCATGATGGTATCTGATACGATTTCACAGAACCAGCTGCTTCCAGTATCATTAAACTTCATCCAACCTCAATAAAGGAGTAGTAAAAATGAGGAAGTATTCAATTAGCAGTGAAACCTCTACCTTTCCAATGACAAACGGACTCCTGCTGGATGTGTTGGAAGAATAAACACAATTTGCTTGTCAGCACAGAAGGCAAACTAAGGTTGAATGGAAGGGAATCCTTGTAAAGAATTTGAAGAGTAATTCATGGAAATTAAACTCATTGGATCAAGAAATTGGGAGGCCAATTTTGCAGCAAGTCATCACCCCCCATAGTAGTAGGTTTGGTTGAAACATGATTTGAAGCAAAACTGATTCCCAAACAATGAAAAATCAGAGCCTTTTTAAAAAAGCACANAGCAAAACTGATTCCCAAACAATGAAAACTCAGAGCATTTTTAAAAAAGCACATGTTAATAAAATAATTTACAGGTGATATTGAACCACCGAGAAAGTTTTGAAATGTTCCAGATGTAAAAATCCTTGAAATAATAAGGAAAGTTTACAAAATCTCTCTTTGTGTATCTTTAAATGTTTACCTGAAAACAAGATGTATGAATATAGTAAACTGTTGCTTTTTGAACCTATTTAGACTGGTTCTACTGATTAAACAGAGGATCTGGAATTAGGGAAGTAACACTGAATGATACCTTGGATATTGAATGGTAGGATGTTCATGTTTTTGATCCTGACTAAAAATGTAGAAGATGAAAATGCTCCAATGAGGCAAGCTGCACTGTCCTTGCCTTGTGCAAGTGCAAGGACAGTTAATTTTCCGTTACTAATTAGATGGTGTCCAGCATACTAATAATATGAAAAATGAAACTACCATCCTTGGAGCTAATGAGTTGTAGAAGGAACTGTGATTTAAGGGAATTTTGCTAGAATTAAAAAATGTGCTTTGGTTGATCTTTACCATTGGATAGTGGCATTCAATGTGCTACTTTTGACCTCTAGGAAACTACATAGAAGCTCTACTGAAAATAGTTCTGTTGTTGGTATTTCTTCCTCTGTCAGTTTCAAAGTTTGGAAAAACCTAGCAGGGCTGCTAAAAATGAGATTCTGTATAGCACATCTTTTGATGCAAAAAGAAAAGGCATCTCACAAAACTCCCTTTTTTAAAAATTTTAAAATAAACTTTATTTACAAGAATTAAAAACATACAAATTTGAAAATACATAACCAATAATGTATACAAAACACATTCCTCTTTACATTTGATATCGAATTTGATATGTCCTGATAATCATTACTAATACTTCTCACATTTCCATTAACTATCAAACCTTAATCACTACATAACTTGCAATACTTTACTAATCTTCTCGTTGGATTATAACTATTTATTAATTAATAATAAATAATAATATATTCATACTTTTAAAATCATAAATAATAAAATATAGTGAATATAAAATGCTAGTAATAATAATGTAGAAGAAAAGAATATTTAACACCTTTGTCATTCTTGTTCATTTCATAAAGACAGTTGCATATAATTTGTTTCTAGGGTTCACACAGATTATTATAGGGTATGGGACAAATGGTACAACTGGGTAGACTGTAAAGGGAAAACACATAAAACTCTCTTTTTATCACCCTTTAATTTGGGGTACAACTGGGTGACTGGATGGGGCTGAGAGTTTACTTGCCGAATGCTCTTCCTGATGCCAATGTGGAGTTTGCAGCACACAATTTTTCTGCGGGTCCTAAGAGGAAGAAACATCTGCTGCTACCTAGGATTGAACTCTCAACCTTGAAAATGGGAGGCAGGCATCTTTACTACTAGACTACCATGCCGTTCAAAAGCATCGAACAAAATCCTATGCATATCGATGCACCCACCAAATTCACCTTGCTTTGTTTCAAGAAGCATGCCATATGGTCACAGCTTCAATCCTCTAAATCTATACAACTGCTAACAGGAGCCCAAGCCAATGCTTTCCATTCTCCGCATGTCAAAACACTAGAAAATGTGCATTTTGAAATTTTGCACTGAGAAAAGCTGGATTATGCTGTCAGAAAGAGGCAAGCTCCCTGAAATTAAATTCTCCCCCCAGATTTGATGCAACTGCCACATTTATAGTTGGAGTTGTACATGTTGCTTCATTTTTTGTTATTAATGGGGAAAAATCAGGATGACACCATTGTCCTTTTGCAAACATGTTTTATTGTCAGAACTTTTCAATTCTGTCCTTTAATAACTTTCAGAATAACACAATTGGAAGGGACTTTGGAGCTCTTCTAGTCCAACCCCTTGCTCAGGCAGAAAACCCTAGACCATTTTAGACAAATGGTTGTCCAATCTCTTCTTAAAATCTTCCAATGTTGGAGCATTTACAACTTGTGGAGGCAAATTGTTCCATTGGTTAATTGTTCTCACTGTTGAGAAATTTCTCCTTATTTCTAGGTGGCTCCTCTCCTTGATGAGTTTCCACCAGTTGCTTCTTGTCCTGCCTCCAGGGGCTTTGGAGAATAGCATGACCCCCTCTTCTTTGTGGCAGCCCCTCAGATATTGGAACATAAGTCTCATGTCACCCCTGGCCCTTCTTTTCATTAAATTTCATTCTGCCTGATCTCTTCATGGCTTCAATGCAATCCAATTATTCTCTGCAGCTTGCAAAAACACAGTCTTTATATATTTGCCAGGTGGGTTTTTTTTTTTAGTATAACTTTCTGCCCAAGTTTTGTCACTGGCTATTCAAAATGCCTGCATTACATGTTCAATTTCCTCCTCCCTTCCCCCCTCCTCTTCTTTGCTGAGCAGATGGTGGTTTGTTTAATAGATGCAGGTTATGCTACTCAGCAAGATATTTGCAACAGGGGACTTGCTCCTGACAAATGATATCATTCACTCCAGCTCTATCCCCACATGCTTCTATGCGCAAGCTTGCTCCTTCTGTCTGTCCCCTGTGCCACTTGCACTTTGTGGAGGCATCTGCTTTCTCAGCCACAGATGTTCCTTTCATTCAGTTGTCAGCTAATAGCAGGAAAAGATGCATGGAGCAGATGTTTTCCCCTTCTCCCGTAGGTTGCCATTTTTCTTTCCCCTTCAGGGACACCAGTGGATACAACTCAGATCTAAGGCACAACTGGGGGTAGCTGTTTGGAATGGTGAGTCCACAAAAGAAGAAAGGTTTGGAAAGAAGGATGGTCCTCAAGAGAATGGAACATCTGTGGGTGGCTCTTCCTTCCAGACCACATAGCAAATGTTTCACCCTATTTTATGGTTGGGTTGACTCTGGACCACTAGCTAGAGCTGCCAATTGTTTCTTGGCTGTTGGTCCTTACAATGCTCAATCCAACTGTTGAGTAAGTTCTTCAAGAAGGGATGGCCTCACGGAATGCTCAAAAATAGTCCAGGGATCTTCTCAAATCTGAATTCAGTTTGTTCTTGTGTTCCTTTTGACCTAAAGTATCAAGCTTGTTGGGTTTTTTTTTTAGGCCACCTGGGCACTCCTAAAGAAGACCTCTCCTTCATGCCAATAACTGATAATAATAATTCTTTAGTGCCCATTTTTTGGGATCCTTATTATCTTATCAGCAGCTGAAGCTCCATTCAGATAGTGTTCTTGGCTACCACACTAATATAGAAGAAACAACAACTGGGAAGGAAAATGAAGGAACATGGATGAGATATTGGCTGACCAGCAGTTCAGAAATGAGACACACAACTATCCTTCCTCACATGAATTCCTGCAAACAAATCTGACATGATTAGTGAATGAACATATTCTGGAAGTAAATCAGCTAGTTGATTTATCATTCATACGTGAAATAAGATCATCCCGAGGACAGATCCTGTTGGAGTTGTGGGTGTTCCCTTACTGGAGGTTCTCAAAAATAGATGGGACAACCATTTGACCATGAGCAGGGGTTGGACTAGAAGATCTCTAAGTTTGCTTCCAGCCTCACGATTTTATGTTCTAAGTGAAGGATATCCATGGGACATCCATGGTCAAAAATTACCCAAAATCTGTTTAACGGAAGAGAACAGGATCTGAACTTGAGATGTTCTTGAAGCAGATCTGGTGTTCCACCATTAAGCACCTAGATCAGGGGTCTGCAACTTGCAGCTCTGGTGCCGCCTGCAGCTCTTTTGGTCCTCTGCTGAGGCTCCTGTCAGCTGATCCCACTACAGGATGGTCCCTCCCCTCCCCATCACTCCTCACTGGCCTGAGAAGGTAAGGGTGATGGCGGGGAATGGAGACTCGCTCCATATTCCAGAGCAGGAGGTGACTGGGTGGGAGTGAAGTCTGGTTTGGTTCTGCAACCTAAAAGGACAGACAGACTTCAGAGGATAATTAGGACTGCAGAAAAAACAATGGCTACCAACCTGCCTTCAATCGAGGACCTGCAAGAGTCAAAAAGAGGGCTGTGAAAATAACTACACCCCCCCCTCACATCCCGGACATAAACTGTTTCAACTCCTACCCTCAAAACGATGCTATAGCGCACTGCACACCAGAAGAACTAGACACAAGAACAATTTTTTCCTGAAAGCTGTCACTCTGCTAAACAAATAATTCCCTCAACACTGTCCAACTATTTACAAAGTCTGCACTACTATTACTATTCATCTTNGAAAGCTGTCACTCTGCTAAACAAATAATTCCCTCAACACTGTCCAACTATTTACAAAGTCTGCACTACTATTACTATTCATCTTCTCAACACTCCTTATCACCCATCCCCTCCCACTTGTGACTGTATGACTGTAACTTTGTCGCTTGTATCTTTATGATTTATATGGACTATTTTCTCATATGATTTGATTGCTTATTTGTGCCCTGTGACTATCATTAAGTGTTGTACCTTATGATTCTCGACTCTTGATGAATGTATCCTTTCTTTTATGTATACTGAGAGTATTTGCACCAAGGCAAATTCCTTGTGTGTCCAATCATACTTGGCCAATAAAGTATTCTATTATCTATTATTACTATTTATTCCTGAAGCAAATCTGGTGTTCTACCACTAAGTACCTGCTAGATCAATACAAGTGGCCCAGCTCTCAATAGTGTTCCTGGAAAATCCTTGGTGGTCCTGACCTTGGGAAAAACCCACTCTCTTTTTTATGTAAGTCACACTGTAGAGTTGTAAGCAACGGAAGTAATCATTTTCAGAACATCTCTGCATATTTTCATACTTTCTGATTTCCCTCCCCCTTCCTGAATGAGTTTTATTGGACCATTCTGGGCTTAAGCTGTGGTTATCTTTGATTTCGGCAACATCTGTGCAGAACATTTGAATGGATGTTTTATGGCTTTTATGAATGCTTGCTGTTTAATTGCAGCATGGTTTTTGATAGTAATGATAATCAGGGTTTTTCTAGTGAATTGGATTTTTTTTTTAAAAGAAACTGCTCTGAGAACATTTCTAAAGGTGTCCTAGAAATAGTTTAGGACTCCTGGGAAGGTAGCTACCATGATAGGAGGATAAGCAAGGGGATGGAAGGGGAGGAAAATATTCAGCCAAGAAACCTGGAGAAGAATCAAAACAGAAGATGAAGGAATTGGCAACTGAAAGGAAGCAAACAAGAAAAATATGGCCGATTGCTATGAGGAAGGTCCTTTGGGATTGCAGGCTGCCTCATAATTTCCTGAAATTCTCCGAAGATCCTTCCGTGGCATTCAATTCAGGCCATCTATTGTTCTCTCNCTCTCTCTCTCTCTCTCTCTCTCTCTCTCTCTCTCTCTCTCTCTCTCTCTCTCTCTCCCTCTCTCTCTCTCTCTCTCTCTCTCTCTTTCTTTTTTTATTTTTCAAACGGTTACAGGAATAGAATCTTACCCTGAGGAGACCTGCAGAACAAAAGCTGAAGTGTATCAAAAATTTCACTTGGCAGAACTGAGAAGAAACAGGCCTGCTTTCCAGGAAGCCATTCAGCTGGGAGGCCAACTTCAAAGAATGAAGCTTTTGGCTAAGGGACCAACCATTCCAGTTTCCTTCCACTGAATTCTCCCAGGGCATTTTCCCTCAGCCTTCTCAAGGCAGCTGAGCAGAAATAACTGAGATAGAGGGCTCAGATTTCCTTCCTTCCTTCCTCCCTCTTCTTCCTTCCTCTCTTTCTTCCTTCCTCTCCTTTCTCCTTTCTTTTTTATTTCTCTCTTACTCTCTCCCTCCCTCCCANTCCTCTCCTTTCTCCTTTCTTTTTTATTTCTCTCTTACTCTCTCCCTCCCTCCCATCTATCTCTTACCATCTCTCCTTCCTTCCCCCTCCCTCCCTCCCTCTCCTTCCTTCCTTTTTTTCCTCTTTGTTTCTTTTTCTTTCTTTCTCCCTTTCTTTCTCTCTCTCCATCCCCCTCCCATCCATCTCTTACTTACCATCTCTTCTTCCTTCTTCCTTCCCTACCTCTCCTTTCCTTCCTTTCTTTCCTTTCTCCCTTCCCTGCCCCCATCCATCCATCCATCCATCCATCCATCCATCCATCCATCTCTCTTACCATGACCATTTGCCAATACATATTTTCTATTCTAACCTTCTAGGCAATTGAGCTTTGCTACTAATCTACTGCATGATTACTTCGGCCTTGGTTTCATCAAAAGGCAATAAATGACTCTGTGAACATACAGTGCAAGGGATTCTATTGCTAAACATGGATGCCAAGCCATTTACCTCATAACTATATTATATATTTCTTTATTAAAGAATATTGGAAATTTTCACTTTTTAAAAGATGCACATCTGCACATGCCTTTCTCCACATCCATTATAATAATTAGAGCATGTACAGCATGATAAGAAAATAAATCCAATTCTTCCTCTCAACTCCAGAATATAGACTTATAGAGTTACATCCATGGATTTTTTCTGATGAGTCTCACCTTCTTCTAGTTTCTCTTACTGTCCAAAAAGTCCCAATCCATTAGAATCAGAACAATTAAACTAAAACAGAGAAAGGTAGAAAGAGAGATTAGGTAGAGAAGGTAGATATTTAGACAGAAAAAGCTTATCTTCTTTTTCCATATCTTTCTCAATATTCTCTCTTTGCTGGTCATGTTCTGGTTTGTTCTACTGTCTACAAAAGATGAACCCTCTTAAGTTGGCTGCAAAGCAATCCAAGATAGGCTCTTTCATTGTCAAATATTTGCATTTGTAAACTTTTCCTCGATTTTGCCTTTAAATGCCAAGAGGAAGGAGAACATGTTAAAACCTGCCACCTCCAGGTAGAACTGATTCTCAACTGTTTTAAATAATCCTGAGTATCGAATCGGTTTTGCGCTGCATGCTCACGAAATGAGAACTATATCAATCTAAACCCTCTGGCGCAATGAATGTTCATTTATGCATTAAATGTTTTGTACGTAATTGGTTTCCTTTAATGCTTAGAAATGATTATAGACACAAGGTTTCGGTGGATAAGGTTTAGTAATAAGATTTAATATTCTGTGCTCACGTAAGCCATAAAAGCAAAACAAAATTGAGACTGTTTCAGGAGAGATATAAAGATATTTGCCAAAGTGAAATTTTTACGTCTTGGAGCTCTCTGATCTTTGGCAGGTACTTTTGTCAAAGTAATTGAACGAGTGCCCAACTGTAAGCAAGATGGACAACTTTTGGGCCATGACTGAAACAGGAACCACTTAGTTAATAAAAGTTTGGTTCTCTAAAAGCTCAGAATAGACTAGCAGAAGATAGTGTGATTATCAATCATTTTTACGTCAACTCTGGTCTGGCAAAGATCTCCAGAACCTTTAAACTTTTTGCTTCATGTAAAAAGACAGTCAAATTGATTGATCAAACAACATTTTTTAAGAAAGTGCTTATATCTAGTTATAGGCTGCATACTGTCTTCAGATTTTGAATCTGGTTTCAAAACGTGTGCCCTATCCTTAAGTTGCGAATCTCAGTTGCAGAGCAACACTGAATCTTGAATTTCACATTGAAAAAAAAAATATTTGTAACCCAGTTTCCATTCTGAGTCGTCTCACCTCCCCAGAAGTAGGGTGAAATATTTAGTAAAAATCAAGGGGGAAAAAAGATCTTTTGGGGGGTGAATGGGAGTTTAAGAAAAGGGGTTAACGTTTTTCATTCTCTTGCCTCCTCTATGGAAAAGAGAATCCAGGAACTATAGACTCTCATCCAATAGAAATAATTTTGCTATGTTCTTAGTACCTACCTTACAGGTTGTTGGAACCAAAAAGATTGATGGCTAGGCTAAGGGAATTCCAGAAAAAAAGAAGTAATTGAATACACCATGGAGTTTGTAAATGGAAGTAGGAATCGGACTGATTCTGGTTCAAAATTCTGGATTGGCTCTCAGAATAATCTACAATAGTGCCCAGTTTCCAAGAGAAATGCTTCTCAGTGCTAGCTGGAATTGCCAAATATTCTGACAATAAAACCTCATCAGGAAGCCTTCTACAATAAAAAGGTTGGATTCAGATTGCCATTTTAATTTTTGTTATGCCAGCCCGTTTTCCATATTTGTTTTCCAAAATAGAACGAGAAGCCAACAGGAGCAAAAATTAGTCAAGAAGAGATATTTCCAAAAATGTTGGTCTCTCCAGTGCTTAAATGAAAACCTTTCTCTTATTAATATGCAACATAAACATGCAAACCACACCCTAAGGCTTCAGGACAAGACGACTGATTTCTGTAGAATTTATTTTCAGAGTCAAGAATGCATAATAATTCCTCCTCTCTTGGGGAAGATCGGAATAAATATACACACATTTTCTTACCTGCAAACACTTCTGAGGAGGATGTAATTAGTCTGCCCAAAATAGATACATTCTCATGGTTAAGAACTTCATTTGGAGCAGATATTTAATTAAAAAGAATCTCAAAGTCAAAGAATTTGCTCAGCACTTACTTTGTAATTGTTTCAATCAATGGTGGGATTCAAAAATGTTTTCTACTGGTTCTGTGGGTGTGGCTTGGTGGGCATGGTTTGGTGGGCATGGCAGGAGGATACTATAAAAACTCCATTCCCTCCCCACCCCACTAACCTGCTTTCCAGCTTCGTTCTCCTGTGCAAGACAACCAAAGGAGACCCAGCTGATCAGCTGGGACTCAAAGGGAGGCGGAGAAGAGATGGGGTTGATTGGGCCAGTCAGAGGTGGGATTGGCTGGTTCTCCAAACTACTCAAAATTTCTGCTACTGGTTCTCCAGAACCGGTCAGAACCTGCTGAATACCACCTCTGGTTTCAATATGAAGACCTTTTTGTTGTGCCAGGTTTCTCTTAACCTACATCTGTCTGAAGGAACATCTTCAAGGAAGAAGAAAGGAAGTCCAGTTGCCTCTTGAAAAAACACATTTGGGACAACTATGACCTGGATGGCTGAGAATTTCCATAAATATTTAACTAGGCACTTTGAGATGAACAACCTTTGAAGGGTATGGGAGTATGAACAGATTTCTACAATATGAATCCTTCCATTCCTCACCATCCACTTAGAACTGAAGAAGCTTCTTGGATGATAAGGGAAAATTCTTCAAGGAAAAACAAAGTAAGTCCAGTTGCCTCTTGAAAAAAAAGCACTTTTGGGACTATGCCTATCCTAACTCCAAGTTCCATTTCCAGAGTTCAATTTTTCATAGTTTTATTATTTTGTTACAATTCTGGATCTCTCCCTGGAAGGGAGGCATCTGGAGGTGCTTATTATTGAATGGCCCACGAGTACCACTGATAAAGAAATAAATAAAAATAAATACATTAATAAAGTCATCAAGAGATAATGAAGGGCTGAATCTTGCAGCTGTCAAGGGCGAAAATGTCCGCATTCTTTCCAACACAGCTTGAAACCACTTGTTTCAACAGATGAAAAATTTGAGAATCTGACTTCCTGGTGTGTAATTTTTTAAAAAACAAAATAAAACAACCAAAACAAAATGGTACAATACAGATCAGTGAGGTAAATGCCAAACACACCCCAAGCTTATTTGTATAAATCCCCTTAAATGAAAGCAAAGGAAATAAGGTGCATTGAAACCATGGGGTGTTGTTTGGTTATTTTGTGGCATTATTATCTTGCATCTGAGCTGAATTATAGTTATTTTGAATTCACATTGCTGTCACATTAGAACAGCATGGCCCAACCCTTATGCCATGGCAGTGTTTATTCTCTGAGTCTCCTTTTGAAGGTGCTGGCAGTACAATGTTTTGCCTTTATTAATGTCTCTAAAAAGAAGAGAAACCAAGTTGCTTGATCACACCAGGGAAAATATTATTCCCACACCTATCAGATATCAGGTAATAGGTGGTGAACTTGGCAAAATTGCTTTACTTCAGGAAGGAAAAAGATGAAAACAAAGAAGGGAGGGAGGAAACTGTAGAAATGAGGTGACAGTTTGCTGAAAATTGGACTTGCGATATGGGCTCACACTTCGTCAAAATATTAGCTTTGATATTTTTTTTTTTAATAAAAGTGGGGCTGTTGCCATTGTGGTGGATTATAAAATCTTCTCCTAACAAAAGGTGTCTCTAACATGCAAGTTGGCCTGCATCCTAAATCTTCCCAAGACTACCTAAACTCAGGAGAAGAACCATACAAGTTGAAATATTCCACTGGTGTAGGGGAAAGAAAGGTAGAGTGGAGTTAAAAGAGGAATCAGCCTAGAATCCCTACATAGCCACAAATGAGCTAAGTGCAACCTCCCTTGAATCCGGTGGACCCATATCTTATTTCTAGCAAGCGCTAACAGTTAGCTGAGAAGATCCCTGTGCATGAGTAGCAATAAATCAGTTTAATTGGATTTTCGCATGCGAATCTGATCTTTTAAGCCTGACACTAATATTCTCAATTCATAATTAACACCTGCTTGGAGTTAAATAAGGATCAATGGAATTAAAGGGGGGGGGCAGTAGACTTAGATTGCTTGTGACTACATAGAGATTCTAGGCTGACCCCTCTTTTAACTCCACTTGCAATTTCTGCCATTCCTTCCCCTTACAGTCTCTTGAAATGTGATCAAACTTTGCATTCCCAAAAGTGGAATTTCTTTTGGACAGCAATCCCTTAGCTCTCAAAACACCAAGTTTTGTGGGCACTGATTCTTAATTGACATTTTGTAATAATTGCTAACATTGTAAGCTAAAGGAGCAATTATTTCAAAATGTCAGGTTCTCCCCTGCTTTCTCCATATCTCCTGAGCCACGAAGAGAAGGTAAAATGTCAGCCCTGTGCAAAGTATCTACAGATATAGTGATTATGTTCATTTGCCCAGAGTTTGTAATATCTTTATTATCATTACATTCGCTAAGACAGGGGATTAGAATGTTCTTTTCCCATTGAAAATAAATCAGAGTACATAGCTGCTGCAGAGAATGTCATTGCTAAAAGAGATACAGCACATGGGTGTTCTCTTCTTTCAGAAAACCAACAAGGAGACTCTGCTATGATTTAAAGGTAGATAAAACCCTGAGAGTATCTGTGGCATTGTAGAACAGAAAGAAAAAAGAGAAAACCATTGTAATAACTGAGCAGGGAAAAATATCCACGGAATGTTGAAAAATCAGAGAGGATATATATGATCAGGATATATTCAGCACAACCAAATTCAAGCAAGAACAGCTCCCTTATACGTGACACATAAAAGGACAAAATAAATTTAGACCTTTGGTATAAGATTCTTTTAGGACTTAAATAGAAGCGAATAACAATGACTAATGTTTAATGCAAAGTTTCAATATTTAAACAGTGGCTTGAGGATGGGAATGCAAATAGAAAAGGGAGAAAGCGGTGCATATTTTCCTTTTTTATTATTTTTGAAGCCTACTATAGTAGAGTAATATATGAGGTCTTTGATGCTCTCTGAGCATAATTGTTTTCTTGCAGACATTTCATTACCCAATTAGGTAATATAATCACTGACAGAAAGGAGTGGGGTTTGCTCTTTGTTTATATACAAGCAGCTTGCCCTTCAGTGTTGGTGGAAATGTTCTTGGTGGTTCAAGCCACTAGTATATAAATATAGGGAAAATCCCATTCTCTCCTAGCTCTGAGGATGTTACCTAGTTGGGTAATGAAATGTCTACAAGAAAACAACCAAGCTCAGAGAGTACCAAAGACCCCACAGTTCAACCCTGAGCTACAAATACTCTCATCTACTGCTATACTGTTTGTAAATCCAGTGAGGAACTGGGAAGACAAAACTGCATTTGGGAAATCAGAAGGACGAAACCCAAGGTGGGAGAATGGAAATCTGAAGTTAAAATGAGAATGTAGAAACTACTTTGGAGCAAATTGGTCCCTTCAACTGCTCTCACTTTAATGTGTATGGAGATTCTACATCATTCAGCCTGGTTGTACCAAAGGACATATTTCAAAAGGCAACTGGACTTTGAAGTCAAAACTGCAGAAGTGTCTGGGATGAGAAACGAAACGTATTCAACCAATAACAAAGAAAGTCCAGTTGCCTTTTGAAAAAGCACCTTTGGGACCCTACCAGTGCTAAAGAGTCAAAGTACCATGGATAAAATAACGGAAAACACTGTTTTGTTTTGTTTTTTTAAAAAAAACCAGGTTAAAGAGAAGGGGTCCTGAAGAAATGGAGATTCAGAAGAGGAATACTCCACATAGAACAAGAGTCAAGAAGATTTGAATTCTTTACAGTATGTGTCATGTCCTTGGTATAGTCGGACTCTGAGGGAAAGGAGGAACAGCCGACAGAGAGTGTGAGTGTGGCTCTGGAGGCTGTGGAGGAGGCTGAGGCTGGCTGGGCAGTGAGAGAAAGAACCATGCTCATCCCCTCTGCATCCTAGGACATGCAGGGAGGAATGGAGAAGGAAAGAACTTGGCTTACGAGAGAGGAAGCATCCATGATCCCCCTCATTGGTTGCAGCTGGGGAGAATACTATATAAGAGAGATGATTACAACGCAGTGTTGCCAGAAGCAAAGCATGTTTTATTTTGGGCTGAAGATATCTTGGTTGGTGTCCTTCCAACAGACTGCCTTGTTATCTCCTTGAATTTGGTAATGATTTATCCTGGTCCGTTATGGAAAGTTCGTCATTGTAGTTTGTTTGGTTTTTTATTTCACCTCTGTCTGCTCATTAAGTTCGGACTGTGTTGCTTTCTTTTGAAGACTATTTTTGAGTACGTTTTATCTCCAATTGAGAATTATTGAACAGAGGGGCCAAGTTGGAAGCATTAAAGGATATTTATTTACATTTTGGATTTTGTTACGTTTGTGTTACACTCTGGGTCATTACAGTATGAAGGATATAATGAATGAATCCAGCTGCCTTCATTGGAACTCATAAAATATCTTCGGATTTCAAAATCAGTTGGTGCAGTTCCAAAGTTTAGCAGAGTTCCTGAACCTTTATCCTTAAACGTGAGCTACTGAACTGAAAAGAGGGAAGAAGAAAAAATATATATTGTAATGTTCATTTTTGGAAGGACCTTGAGTGATTTTTGTGACAGCTTGGCTCTCCTTGGTTAATCCAGCAAAGTTGGTCAGTGTTGTTTTGTTTAATACCCAGCATGCGTGAGATTGGACATTTATACCGCATCACGTCTTGTGACAATTCATTGTCTGGGAAATAAATTGTAAAGCAAATGTTCAAGACCCCCTCAATTTAGCTGTCAAGAGGATTTCCGAAACTGCCAACGTCACCCGTAGAAATACAAACAAATGAAATTTATAAGCCTATAACTTCTCAAATGCTGGATCATTGCATGCTATTTAGCATCCGCTCAGACAGTTGGATAATTAGTTTGCTACAGAGATGGGGAGGGGATGGTGGTGAAATAATTTTCTGTCCGTTTTCCAAATGGTTATCTGAATGATAAATCTTTCGCCATCAATCCAGATGGCTCCAAATCAAACCTTTCTCTTGACAAAAAATCCTTCCACTGCCACCACCATTAATGAGAACAAATTTCTTTCTGATGACCTCAAGCTGGTAGCTCAGACCAAGTTGGGGAAGGGGAAAAGGATAAATTTGACCATGGAATCTTTTGCTTGGTCATTCTATCCAGATTGCTCAGACCCAATGAACCAAATGAAATGCTGAAGGAAAGGGATGGAAATCACTGCTGTGTATAATTCAGACATACTATTATTATTTTTTCCTGGCTGTGGGCTACCTCTTATTTTTAACTGGAACTTCTGAAAAGGACAGGACTCATTCCCAGGAAAGACAAGGCCCACATGAATTGCTGGCCAGAAATCCCTTATGGATTTTTTGTGTAAAATAAAATAAAAAAAATTATAATTTATGCTTTGGATGATTAGATAGGATAGATTGTAGGAAAAAAAAGAGAATCCTGATGTAACTTTAGGGAAAGAGGCAAATTTATAATTATACTCAGAACTTTTGGAAGGAAGTTCAGAAGTCATGCACATGTACATATGTTTGTGTGTATGCATAATAACAGAATAACAGAGTTGGAAGGGACCTTGGAGGTCTTCTAGTCCAACCCTGTGCTTGAACAAGAGACTCTATTCCAGACAAGTGGCTGTCCAGTCTCTACTTAAAAACCTCCAGTGATGGAGTACCCATAACTAGGTAACATCATGAATTTCAAAAGGGAATTGGTTTTGTGGATTAGATTAACAGAGTTGGAAGGGACCTTGTAGATCATCTAGTCCAGGGGTCTCCAACCTTGGCAACTTTAAGACTTGTGGAGTCTTAAAGTTGCCAAGGTTGGGGACTCCTTATCTAGTCCAACCCCTTGCCCATGCAGGAGACTCTACACCATTTCTGACAGATGGCAGTTCAACCTCTTCTTGAAAGTCTCCAGTGATGAAGCTCCCACAACTTCTGAAGGCAACTTCTGTTCCATGGGTTGATGGCTCTCACGGTCAGAAAATATCTCCTTATTTCCAAATTGAATCTCTCCTTGGTCAGTTTCCATTCTGACTTAGGTTGAACCTAAATTTCAGAAAGAGATATAAGGTTTGAAAAAAGGTTGCCTCCCAATCTCATCCTGAGTTTAACTGAGCTGTATTAATTCACAGCCAGCTTTCTATAAGGTGCAGAAGGAGAGTGGAGAAGCAGATTGACAATTCTTAGAGAGGAGGTAGAGAAGGAGGAGGAAGCCAACTGTGGGGTCATTGGTGTTCTCTGAGCTTGGTGGGTTTTTTTTGCAGATGTTTCATTACCAAGCTAATCACAGTAGCAGTATTCATGGTAATAAAACACCTACAAGAAAACCACCAAGCTCAGCGAGCACCAAGGACCCCACAAAATAGATTTGGTTTGGAAATTTGTTATAGTAGCTCTCCAGCAGAACCTGAAAAGCAGATACACACAGCCTTAATATATTGTGGCGGTCAAGATGACAAACTTCTAGTGTGGAGAGTAGACAGAAGAAACTGACTACATCCAAAGATGGTGATTAACATCCAAAGCGGTGATTAATCTGGGTCTTTTATTGGCTGACGTGAAAGGAAGGCAAGGAAATTGCTGCAACCTTATCTTTGGGGACAATGAAATAAAAGCCTTAACATTTGGTATTTTTCAAGTCCAGCTTTCTCATTATCTATGTTTTTATTTTTTAAAAAAACACCCACAAATCTGAAGAAAAATAAAAACATTGAATGTGGAATGTGGTTTCTGCCAGGCATGAAGAAGCAGGACTATGTGTTAAATTGCAGTTCCAAATATTAATTGCTCAGACCTATACACAAAAGTCTAGTCAATGAAAGTTCAATACTAAATTGGCACCAGATATGAATCTATGGAAGTTAATGGTCATGGACCATTTGTGAGAATGTAACAATTCTAGGCCAATGACTCATTTAACTCTGCCTGCTCTTCTCCTACAGTTTCCTTCAGAATAAAATTTGTCTGGAATTGAGTTTTAAATCTGCTTATCTTTAAGATGCCACAAATGGACCCTCTAAATTGAACATCCAGTAGAAGATAAAACCGTGTCTGAGTGAAACAAGTGATAAGTTCTGGAAAGCCAAACTTCCAGCAAATTCTACTGACATTTTAAGCACAGATAGGATTTATCTGGAGTCAAGAAATAACACAATAACCCTGAAGAACAAACAAAGCAGTTCTAAATATGTCTCATTGCTGTTGCTTTTTTTCCTATCGCCTGCAGCAGGAAGTATATTCAACCATACATTTTAAGCCGGCCATGGAGAAATGAAAGACATTTCGGCAGCAAAAGCAATTGTGTCAAAGAGGACCAGAAACTCTGCATTTAAATGTCAGCTTCACTGAGATGCCCGCTGAACAGAAGCAAGCCTGTAAAAATCATTTCTTGGGAGAGGGAGGAGGAGAAATGAACATTGGATGGGCCACAAATGAACCCTGGTACCTTCTCCCCCAAAGCTACAGTACCCACTGTCTTGTGGTTGGATGTGTTGTGTTGATTAAGAAATATAACTTGGCTGAGATTAATGGAAAGAGCTTCCAATTCTTTCTCATGTCTTTGGCCAACTGGAGGACAACTTGCATAGAGCAACATTTTTGAGTTTGTTTTTCAATATTGTGGGTGGGGACTCCTGTTTTCAGCTCATTGTCATCATCATCATTAGCATTCATATCATAATTATCATTCACATCATTAACATCTTCATGTATTACAGGTTGCCTCAACAATTGGGACCAGTGTTTCTGCTGCCAAGCAAGGGGGGTTGTTAAGTGAACCTTGCCTGATGTTATGTTGCTAAGTGAACCACTGCATTCCTCCAGTGAATCAGGTGGTCGTTAAATAGAACAGAATAGAGAATAGAATGGAATGGAATAAGGAATAATAGAACAGTACAGAACAGAATGGAATAGAGAATGGAATAAGAAATAGTACAACAGAATAGAATAGAATAGAATAGAATGGAATGGAATGGAATGGAATGGAATGGAGTGGAGTGAAGTAAAATAGAATAGAATAGAGGAGAGGAGAGGAGAAGAGAAGAGAAGAGAAGAGAAAATTGAATGGAATAGAGAATGGAATGGTATAAGGAAGAATAGAATAGAATAGAATAGAATAGAATGGAATGGAATGGAATGGAATGGAATGGAGTGGAGTGGAGTGGAGNAATAGAACACGAAATTCAAATAGACTATAGAATAAATTTAGAATATAGAATAGAGTTGGAAGGGACCTTGGAGGTCTTCTAATCCAACCCCCTTCTTATGCAGGAAACCCTAGACCATTTCAGACAAATGATTGTCCAATTTCTTCTTAAAAGCCTCCAGTGTTGGAGCATTTACTACTTCTGGAGGCAAGTTGTTCCACTGATTAATTGTTCTAATTGTCAGGAAATTCCTCCTTACTTCTAGATTGCTTCTCTCCTGGGTGAGTTGCTTCTTGTCCTGCCTTCAGGTGCTTTGGAGAATTGGTTGAAACCCCCCCCCCCCCCATCTTCTGGTGGCTTTACTTAACACTGCATGGTGGTCCTCTTGGGTTGCTATTGGTGTTTTGTGTGCACTGATTTAGGCATCTTTACTGCACCTCACTCATCCCAACAGAAGGTATCCGAAGTGGCTTTCCAGATTAGCCAAGCATAATTAGCCAGGAACATTAGTGTAAATGTGATGCTATATGGTATCCAATACTCTGCCAGGGGTTCGTTGGTGTTTTGTAACTGCAATGTAATGTCAGTAGGGATCCTTTTTTCACAGCTTCAGTAATTTTTACTCAAGGTACATTAAGCATATAATTAACAGCAATTAAATGATAATTGCACTCTCCTTTCTTTCAGCCCCCCCTCTTTCGCTCTCCTTGTCCAAAAACTCTTGTTTATGTGTTCAAAGTATGCACACCATATTTATATTGTATATTCTCTAAGGTGGGGGGGGGTGTTGGAAAATAAATTCCAAAGAAATAATTGCTCCAAGTTTTCAAAGTAATTACTGGGCCTAATGTATACCCTGGTTGAAGGAAGGTGGTACAGGAATTGTAATGAGATGCAATTTTGCTTGGAGAAAAAAAAAATAGAGATCCAGGGTAGGGAGGGAGGAGTGGGGAAAATAATAGACCTCTCCAACATTTTGTCTTATTCATTAAGTCTATCTATTATCCATCTATCCATCCATCTATTAATCCATCCATGTATCCAACCATCCATTCATCCATCTGTCCATCCACCCATGTGTCCATCCATCCCTCCATCCACCCATCCACCCATCTATCTATCCATCTGTCTGTCTGTCCATCCATCCATCCACTATTCATCCATCCAACCATTATCTCTGCCTATCTGTTTATCTATCTCCATACATCCATTATCCATCCATCCATCCATTATATATCTATCTCTATATCTATCATCTCCATCCATCTTCTATCCATTCATCCATTCTCTCTCCCTTCCTCCCTCCCTCCCTCCATCCATCCATCCTGCCTTCTTTGCAACCCCAGTTATATCTGTTGTGTTCTGAACCAAGAAATTAATCCATCCGTATTCATAAATCCTGCAATATTTTTAGGCGCTCATTTCCAACAGCTTTTTCCTCTTAAGAAATCAAGTCTAGGGGCTTTCAAGTCTTTTTCGGAATTTGAAGCTTCTGTTTCTGGAAGCAGAAACTTTTTATTGCCAGGAATTCCTACCTCCTTTTCTATTCTGGGTAAAATGCTTAATTCTTTCACTTTCCATCTGATCTCTTTTCTCTCGTTTTGATCTCACAAACTTTGTCCTGCTTCTTCTCTCTTCCTGGGCATGTCTACATGTTAGAAAAATTTATTTAGGATGGCATGTGCTTATTGTCTAATGTAACGGCCTGAAGGGCTGGGTAGATTGTGTTTATGTTGAGTGGCTGTGTAGCATTGCGTGTCAAATAGATTTGCTTGGATCCTTCCACATGGGCTGGCTTGTTGTCATTTCTCATAAACGAAAAGAAGAATGCACATATTTCCTCTTGGGTTGAGAACTCACTTCAGTTGAAGCTGAAGCTGCATCATCTTGTTGAATTTTGAGGGTAGATTGTGGAAGTGTTCTAAGTTCAAACATCTCTGAAAACCATCCAAATTACATTGCCCATTTTCCTTCACTTAACATGGGACCAGTGTTACCATGCCCTTGTTTTGAGAGAACACATATTATTGCTGATTTATTTTCCATGCACCTCAAATCCCAGTTCCTAGAGTTATGGCAGCTGTCTTCCTGAAATGCAGGTGCTGAAGACAAAATATACTAGCATTTTATGAACCCTTCTTTCAGATCCTTCTTGTAAGGAAGTCAACCGAATGGCAGCTGGCATTCCAACAGATGTTGGAGTGAAATTGCTAATATTCAGCTAAGAACTGTTTGGAAAAGTCTAGTCTGTCTTTTCTGTCACTTTGCAAATGCTCCATGAACATCTTTATTTATTAATTAACTAGCTAGTTAGTGTGCTATTAAGGAAGTTTGGACAAAAACTTCTTGATATTTGACTCTGGATGAATGTATTTTATTTTTTTCTTTATGTACACCAAGAGCTTATGCACCAAAGACAAATTCCTTATGTATCCAATCACACTTGGCCAATAAAATATTCTGTTCTATTCTATTCTATTCTATTCTATTCTATTCTATTCTATTCTATTCTATTCTATTCTATTCTGTTCTATTCTGTTCTGAAGATAACAGTTGAAAGTCATTACACCACAATGCTCTGACCCCAGATCAAATACTGATTTATTTCTTTGTTATTTCTAACCAGACTTTTCCAATCATTTCTCCTCCTTTAGCCTTGAGAAGTAGGAAAGCTTAGAAAATCTTCTTAGCAGTTCGGAAGGATGCCAACATTCTCATCTTTGATTTACATGGGTGCCATCTATATGATCTAAGAGGTAATTTCTCTACAGAATGTAAGAAAGTTATTATCTCCTATAAAATGGTTTGATTGAGAGAAACCATCTTTGAAGAGAGAGAGAAAGAGAGTGAGAGAGAGCAAGAGTGAGAAAGAGCAAGAAAGCGAGAGAGAAGTGGAGGGTGATAGTGATAGACTATTTTTCTTTTCTTTCTTTCTTTTTCTTTATTTCCTTCCTTCCTTCTTTCCTTTCTCCCACCCTCCCTTTCACCGTCCGTCCCTCCCTCCTTCCTCCTCCCTCCCCCTTCATATTTTCCTTCCTTCCCTTTCTCCCTCTCTCCCCTCTTTCATATTTTTTTTCCTTCCTTCTCCCTCCTTCCCTCTCTCTCTCCCTCCATCTCCCTTCCTCCATCCTTTCACCCTCCCTCCCTCATCTCTTTCATATTTTGCTTCTTTCCTCCCTCCCTCCCTCAATTCCAAGAACATTAGAGAATTTCAACCCCTGACAATCCTATTTCCCACAGCATCCCAGGTCATCAGATTTTCCTTCCCTTCAAATCATCCAGTTTGCCCCTGCCATTGCTTTATGCAATTGTTCTTTATTAATCATTTCATAGCTCAGCAGATTTGCAAATCATAATAGGACTCCATCAGAAAAACTGGAGCATTTGGAAAGAATTAAACATGCTGTTTTAGCCTTTGGATCAGAGTACAAGCATTTGGCACTGGACTGGGGTAGGAGGATGAGGTTAAAATCGTGCTGAGCCATTTAATTTACTCCTTTGGCACGTGTGCTCCAGTGACCCACTGGTCATATTAAAATAAAAGGCATTTACCTGAAATCATTTCAACTGCTTTGGATTTGTAAGATTGGTGGCGAATCCAAAGTATCATTTAAATTCTGCATTTCAAAAATGGAAGGTGGGTTGCCAGGGAAACCACCAGCTTAGAAAAGTGGGAGAAGAGTCCTACCCACAGTTGGAGTCTGATTAGTCAAGGGAGGCTGCACATTAGTAAATAAAGGGAGGTTGATTTGGTGTCTGTCTCCAGGGATGTTCTCCCCAGTGCTTTAAATCAAAGTACAGATTCTGAAATATAAAATGTTGCTATTTATTGTGATCCATCCATCCATCCATCCATCCATCCATCCATCCATCCATCCATCCATCCTTCCTTCCTTCTCCCTCTTTCTCTTTCATTTCTCTATTTTCTCATTATCGATCTATCTATCTATCTATCTATCTATCTATCTATCTATCTATCTATCTATCTATCTATCTATCTATCTATCTCTAACCACTTCACCTTGGTGGAGCAGTGGTTAGAGTGCTGTATTGCAGGCCACTTCTGCTGACTGCCATCTGACTGCAATTTGGCAGTTCAGATCTCACCAGGCTCAAAGATGACTCAGCTTTCCATCCTTCCAAGGTCGGTAAAATGAGGACCCAGATTGTTGGGGGGCAAGAGGCTGACTCTGTAAACCACTTAGAGAGGGCTATAAAGCACTATAAAATGGTATATAAGTCTAAGTGCTATTGTTATTGCTATCTATCATCTATCTATCTCTTCTTTATCTTCTTTCTCTCTTTCGATTTTCTTCTGGTTTAGAAAGCCACATCACACTCAAATGTCCGAGCTGTTTTAAGGAGTCAAGGACATATGATTATCTTCACAAATACTACTACTGGTGAATTATCTTCACAAATGCTACTTCCAACAGCTACTTTCAGGTAATCATCCAAACCAACCTGAGTGATTTGATGAAAATCTTTTCTTTTTATCTGCCCTTCCTTGCTTCTCTTTTACAGTGTTTTCCTCCTGCTGAAGAATGAATGGGAATCCACTTCCTTTCTTGTTTCTTTGAGACTTATTTTGATGTCTGCATTTCCTCTTCCTCCTCCTGAACCTCTGAGAGAGGCTGGGCTTGCACAATGGGACTGGCCCAAAGTCATCAATCACCCTCTTGCCTGAAGTTGAATTTGAACCTGGGTCTCACTGGACCAAGTTCAACAGCTTAACTCTTATCCTTCAGCAGCCCCCTTCTAAGTTGTAATTTTGACACCATCTGCTTCCAAAGCACCATATTTGGTTTAGAAGAATCTCTGTTCACACATTTCCTAAGAATTTTGCTCTTTTGTCAAGAAGTGGCCAGAGTTCTTGGAATTTAAAGAAATTCAGAAAACAAACACAGAATGGGAAAAAAAAATCCAAAAGACGACTTTGACTTGAAAGAAAATCTTAGGAGGGAACCTGGCAAATTGCCCAGAACATTTCACTGTCCCATACAGAGCAAAACTTTTTTGATTGAGCTCTTTATCTGTTTAATGGCTGCTTTAATTCTTTGTGTGTAGCTAATTGTCAGGCAGGTGGCTAAGGGACATCATAGTTACTTGCCAAACACACCAATTAGGATGTCCTGAAAGAAAGTGACAGGAGTTCTTCCTCCAGCTAGACCAAGACATGAGATGGGTGTGCCTGATGGCTTTCTGACAACATCCTTTTTGGTAGGTGACCTTCCAAGAGAGCTTCATCAAAATATGGATTATTGAGCTGGTATTTAAAAAAACTATGAAAAGATAAAACATTCTTGATTCACAAGTTGCATGAAGCTATGATAGATGGCTCTGCCACTCTTGGAGAAGAACGAGCAGAGCTGGAGGTGGAGTCAAGAGAGGAATGAGCTTGGAGTCATAATATTCCACAAGTGATCTAACTCTTCTTCTGTTAACTCTTATCTAGGGCCAATTGGAGAGGGACATAGTGGCTCAGTGGCTAAGATGCTGAGCTTGTCATTCAGAAAGCCCGGCAGTTCAACAGTTCAAATCCCTAGTGCTGTGTCATGGAGTGAGCTCCTGTTACTTGTCCCAGCTTCTGCTAACCTAGCAGTTTGAAAGCATGTAGAAATGCAAGTAGGAAAATAGGGACAACTTTGGTGGGAAGGGAACAGCATTCTGTGCACCTTTGGCATTTAGTCATGCTGACCACATGACCATGGAGACATCTTCGGACAGCGCTGGCTCTTCAGCTTTGAAATGGAGATGAGCACCACCCCCTAGAGCTGGAAACAACTAGCATGTGCCAGGGGAACCTTTACCTTTTTAGGACCAAGAATCTTTAGCTTTTTAGGGCCAATTGATGCTGACCATTAGTTGACTAGATTCTTGTGTATAGACATGAGCAATCAATCAGCCTGGCTAGAACTTAGCTATAGTCCTGGTTCTTCATCCTTGCCTCCAGGAGCATAGCATGATGTCTATCAAATGTTCTCCTCCAATTTCCCACCTATAATGATATTCCAATGAAGAGTTGGTTGGGCTAAACAGGAATTCCCACCCCATTGCTTGGGAGTAAATTGATCTTCATTATTTTTTGCATCTTCATCCTGTTCCCCTCTTCCTTTTCCTCCTCCTCCTCCTTCTCCTCTTCTTCCTCCTCCCCCTCCTCCTCCTCCTCCCCCAGTCTGCCATTCTCCATCAGTTTCATCAGCAGGCAGAGGAAATATATTATATTATATTATATTATCCCTGACAATCAACCCACCATTTCCCACTACTTGCCAATCCTTACTTTTAAGAACCTGACAGGAAAGACTTTGAAGAGACTGAGAATCAGATCTACTGCTGTGTAGAGAATCTATGTGTGAATAATGCATGGGTTTACATCATTACAAAAAGAATTCTCTAGAAAAAAAAATAATAGCTTGCTAAGATGTGGGTAAAATGGAAAAGATTTCTTCTGCCTCCTTTTTATTTGGATCACCACTTCCAGGTGAGAAGCTATTTAAATCCCAGGGATACAACAATTGCAAACTCTCTTTTGCAAACTCTCTTTCTTCTTTCTTGCACTCTGAAAATGGAGGTGCTTTTTCTTTCTTTCTTTTTCCTTTCTCCTGTTGCAAGACTCAGCTTGAGCCTGCTGAGTTGAGATGATCCAGTGAAATTCAATTTCTTTTTGCCATGCATAAAGACCAATCAATACCTTTAAAAGGTACTCAGAATCCTGATGGTTCTAAATGGGATATGTTTTCCAAGCATCAAACCATTTCCCCCCCTTTCTGCAATATATTCATCCCATATATATTTTTTTTAAAGAAACCTTTCTTCCACAAATATTCCAGTTCCCCAAACTTCAAGATGATGGACACCTCCATGTGCCTGAAGGCTACTCACATGGAATGAAATCAAAAATGAAGCTTTGGTCATATGGACAATGTTGTCATCTTTATTTTAGTTTATTTTTGGACACCTTCTGTCTTCCTGGATGTCTCTGGTCATTTTGAAATGTGGACAAGTCAGAATATTTCTGCAAGCTGAGTATTTGTACCAGTGGTGGGATTCAATTTTTTTTATGATCAGTTCTGTGAGTGTGGCATGGCTTGATGGGCAGTGTCATGACTTGGTGGACATGGAAGAGAAAGGATACCATAAAAATCTCCATTCCCTCCCAACTCCAAGGGAAGGATACTGAAAAATCTTCACTCCCTACCCACTCCTGGGGGAAGGTTACTGCAAAATTCCATTCCCTCCCCACTCCACTAACCTGCTTTTCAGCTCCGTTCTCCTGTGCATGGCAACCAAAGAAGACCCAGCCCATCATCTGAGACTTGGGAGGCAGAGAATAGAGGGGGTTGGCGGGGCACCCACCAGCGACCAAACTCCTTGTGTGTGATTGTGTGCATGCACTTCTAAAGAGTTTCTGGCACAACCCACCATTCTTCTCTATTCAGTTGGAACCAATTTGAATGTTCCTACTTCACCTTTATTCCATCTGTGCTGGAAATCTCATGCCAAATCACAGCTTGATGTTTCCTGTCCCTCTGTCTAGTATCGGACGGAGAGTTCTTGGAAAATCTTTCTTTATCTATTTTATAAACCTGAAATGATTCTTCTCATGGTCCCAATGCAATTTTTGTTTTTTAAACATTCTCTTCTCTGATAATGGCCTAATTATTTTGATCAGGGAGTTGGATTAGAAGACCTCCAAGATCCCTTTCAACCCTGTTATTCTATGTTCTATATACATTTCATTTTATTATTTTATTTTCTATGATGGTAGTCCTCATTTGGGACTGGAAATTTTATCATTAAGTGAAGCAGTTGCTGAGGAAAACTGATTTGACTTACAATCTTCTTTCAGCTTTTCTTTGCTTTTCAGACCTGCAAAGGTCATAAATGCAAGAAATGGTTCTTTTTTCATCACTGTCATAATTGTGAATGAATGAATGAATCTAGGGTGGATTTTTTTTATGTTTAATGTTGGACGTTTGGGTCTTTTCCTCCTTTTTTCTTTTTCTTTTATACCTTTTGTTGTTGTTATTATTGTTGGGTGTGACAATTTATTTTTCATAAGAAGGGAAAATGGATTCTTTTCCTTAGAAGAGAATTGAAACTGAAATCAAAACACCTATAAAATAAAAGTTGATTCTTAGGTGGATGAATTTAACTTTCTGGCAGAAGATCTGGTTCAATCCACTTGAAGTTTTTTTTAAATGTCAAATTCATCAGGCAGATATCTCAGCCATATTTGAATAACCTACTTATCTGTGTTGCTAAATGCTTATAATAATCAGAGACTTCTCCAGTGTGATATTATCTTACCTGCTTCTCTGAAAGGAGGAGATATTGAGGGACAGAGAGAAAATCTGACCTGCCTATTGTCATGGCTGTATTTTTGTTCCATTCTCTTGAGTCCCTAGATTCATTTAAAGCATTTCAGGTTGCCAGCTGGTAACATAATTACTAGTTATGAGTTACCCACCAGGTATTAACCTGCGGGACAAAAGAGAATCAGTTAACAGATGGGTAGTCATTTTTGTAATTACAGACTTATTTAGGTAGCAATATCAAATCTTGTTTTGAACTCGCTTGCTCCCTTTTTGGGACTGCTGCTTCCTGGATTTCAGCTGTGCATCAGAATAATAGCGATAATAATGACAAACCATAATAATAACAAGAGTTGCTGCAAAAAGATTATGCAGACAGATTACAAACAGCGGCATGATAAAGAAGCAACAATGGGGCATTGGATGACCTGCAAAAAATAACATCTGCCTGCAAGCGAGAACTGGGTGGGACCACAAAATAGAAAACAAAGAAGCTGAAGTGCCCTGGGATTTGAAAAGTCAAACAGATGAGCACCTGCTTATCAGCAACCAGACTTATTGATAAGGAAGGCAAAAATATCTGAATGGTGGACATGGCAACACCTGGAGGAAGGAGAAGAGAAGATAAAGAACTAGAGAGAACCACAATTTTAGGAAGACCTGCAAATAGAAATAGAACAACGGTGGCAAAAGAAAGTAAAGGTGGTACCAATAATGATAGGTGCCTCGGGGGCAAACTTGTAACATCTGGAGCACCACTTTGAACACCATTGGCATGGACAACATCACCACCAGTCAATTGCAAAAGGCAGCTTTACTTGGAACAATTGACATCTTGCCTCCATACCTAGAACACTATCAAGCATCCACATCTGCCCATCCCAGGTCCCAAAAATCTAAACATCTAGCCAATCCTGCAGCAATCATCTTCTTCTTCTTCTTCTTCTTCTTCTTCTTCTTCTTCTTCTTCTTCTTCTTCTTCTTCTTCTTCTTCTTCTTCTTCTTCTTCTTCTTCTTCTTNTCCCACAGATCTCCTCCTCCTCCTCCTCCTCCTCCTCCTCCTCCTCCTCCTCCTTAGCTAGTTGGTTGGTCTGATCTTCCAACTGAGGAAGCAGCATCTGACCTAAGAAGATTCTTTGAGGACATTCAATCTGATGGAGCAGCAAGTAGACTTTGTCCTGGAGGCTGGTGTTTTTTTTAATTGGAAAGGCTTTCGGTGGTTCCTGTTTCTTTAATCCTGTAGACAAGCATTCCTTGGTAAGGCACATGTCTAAGTTACTTGGATTGCCTTTGTGAGTGCTGGTGAGCATTTGCTGAGCTACGGATGAGCATGTCAGAAACTGTGCCAATGTTTCACTCCATCAGGCAGAGTTCTCCAGGTAATACTGCTCATTTAATCTCTAGCTGTGGAACACACAGTCATTTTTTGGGGGGAGGTGCAGAGCTGTAAAGGNATTTAATCTCTAGCTGTGGAACACACAGTCATTTTTGGGGGGGAGGTGCAGAGCTGTAAAGGATGCATTATCCATTTCTGGCCTGTTTCTTTATTCTTTATATATTTGCAGAGTGAGCTAGCAATATCTAACTCAACCTAGCTTCCTACACAGATATATGCACACGCATACATATTACATGTGCGCACACCCCAAGCTTTGAAACATGCTGGGAGCATGAAAAGAAGATTTTCTGGCAAGGGGAGTCTATAAAAACTGTTGAAGAGGTGCAAATCATTATTAACAAGTCAAACACAGGCCCTTAAGAAATAGGAGTTGGGTATGTTTCGAGCTGAATCACATTTCTTGCAATTGTGACACAGTATGAATTTCATCTTGGTTTTGAAATGAAGCTGTGAGCTGCAGTTGAAAACTTGGCATAAGACAAGACTTGCTCATTCGATCACAGGAAGGGAGGGAAGGTATGACAATTATTTATGGAGGGATGAAGTTGTTTTTATTAGGAATTAGAGAGTGAGGAATTTCCACACACACACACACACACACCCTTTTTGAATGACCACTAGATGGGATGAAGTTGATCAAGTGGGACCAAAAAGAAGAGCCTTCTCTGTGGTGACTCCCTTCTTGGGAAACATCATATCAGTAGAAACAAGATTGTCTCCCACCTTGATATTCTTCCAAAAGACCCCTCCCCAGGTATGTTTTTTGTCACTGGGCCTGAGAACCGTCAAGTGGTTGGTTGGTTTGCTGTCACCAGAAAGTGGGGGTTTATTGGATTTTATATTTGGGGTTTTATTTCTCTAAGCTGCCTGGTGTCCCTGTGAGTTTGTTGGGCAGACATAGAAATTTCCCCAATAAATGAATGAATAAAACTGGAGACCAGGAAGGAAGGAAGGACTCCCATCTCTTGTAGGGGATCAAGAAAATCACAACAATGGTCATAGCCTTCAAGTGAATTCCATTTTTTAACAGATATATTCAGGGGTGGGCTTAAAAAAAATTAGCAATTGGTTTTGTGCCCAGATACTGGTGAGTGTGGTCATGATGGGCGTGGCCTAGTCAGCCTCCTGCACCATGACAGGAAGGGCATTTTTGCCCTCCCCAGGGTCTGGAGGCTTTCCTTGAGCCTTCAGAAGCGTGAAAACAGCCTCCATGCACTCTGGAGGGTCTCTTCTGGAGTTTTTCACCCATTTTTCACCCTCCCTGAGCCTCCATGTGGACTGTGTAGAAACTCCTGGGAGGGCAGGGTGGGCAGGGCCAGTGAGTCATTGCAACTACCAGTTTGGTGAACCAGATGTAAAATTAACATCTGGTTCATCCAAACCGGTGTGTATCGGTAGCAGCCCACCCCTGGATATATTGCACCTTCATGCAAAGAGGCAAAAATGTTTTGCAATTTTGTCAGGGCTGATTTTATTTCCATTTTCTTTCCTTCCTGGGTTTCATCTTTTTGGACCATCCCACCCCTGCAAGCTCAGCCTCTTGACCCATGTTTTGAAGCAAGAAGGAACCTTGGACCTCTCATATATATCCAAGGAGAAAGGTCTTTTGATGTGTTTTATTGGTTCTGGTAAATCATAAATTGAAGCAGGATGTGGAGGCAGCACATCTTCTAAAGATAGCTTGCAGGAATGCAATACCCGAAGATGTTATTCAGGTATTAAATATCCTTTTCCTGAAACAGTAAACAAAAGAAAAGATGAACAATAAACAGCTTGCAGAAAATATCACGCACACATATCACACACACACACACACACACACACACACACAGACACCATACTGAAGTGCTGACAATAAGGAATTATATCAGGGGAAAGAGCACAAGTGAAATTCAAGAGCAACAAAGGGGAAAAATACATTGAAATTGTTAACAAGCAACTGGAAGAAGAACCAAGCCAGGTAGATGCCTTCAAGAATGGTGGCTAGGTTCTTCTTTGCACAGATTCATCGTATGCCCCAATTGCACCCTTTTTCTGGATTGGGAGGACTTACTCATGGCCACTTGTGTTTTGGTTGCTTTCCATTTGGATTACTACAACACATGGGTTTTCCCTTGAAGGCCACCTGAAGCTACAACTGGTCCAGAATGCAGCAGAACATTGGAGTGATGGGGTTCTCCTAGGTTTGCCCATGTTGTGTGAGCTGCACTGGTTGCCTGTTTCTTTCCAGATGCCATTCAAGGTGTTGGTTATCACCTTTCAAGCCTTAACTGGACCAGGTCATTGGTGGCACCACCTCTCCCTAGGAACTTCTGCCCTTCACCAGATTAGATAGGAAAAGCATGCTCTTAGTCCCTTCCCTTAAAATTTGCCATCTTATGGGATCTACCAAGTGTGCCCTTTTGGTGGTAGACCCTGGACCCTGAAATTTAGCATGACCCCACCCTTTTCATCTTTGCTGAAAAGCACTGAAGACTTGGTTTTTCTCACAAATGATGGGGATTGGATTGAACTCCATGTAGTTATGGTGCCAGGTTTTCGGTTTAAATATTTTGTTGGGATCTGATAATTTTGGTTTTCATATTTTTATTGCATGTAGACCTAGTTTATTTTTACTATGACTTTACTCAAAACTTGGCTTTCTCCCCAGGTGCTGGGATAGAGTGTGAGCTATGTGTAGTCACAGTGCTTGTTTTTTTTTTTTTAAATATTTTTAATTTTGGAATTTTTAATGCATGTAGGCATGGTATTATCTTTTGACTTCAAGTTGCTCAGAGTTTGATATGAGATGTTTGATATGAGATCTTTTCAACCCTTTCTTTCCTTCCTTCCTTCCATCTGTTCTGCTATCTTTCTCTCTTTCTTCTCCCTTTTTCCTTCCTTCCTTCCTTCTTTCTTTTCTGCTTTCTTTCTCTCTCTCTCTCTTCCCCTTCCTTCCTTCTTTCCTTCCTTCCTTTTTTTTCTAAAAGCAGCAACAAAGACCCAGAGAAAGGCAGATTGCAAGAGCCAGGCACAGAACAGGGAAAGAAAGTGATAGTTAGGAGGGATGCTGTTGATCTGAACAAATGCATAGATGAAAATGTGCTCTGACCTTTTGCAGCTAATAACATAATAAATGAAAAAAATGGGATGCTGCAGGCTAAATTAAAGGTAATCGATTTGTGCCAGTGCTTTTTTCTTCTTCTTCTTTTCATTAGCCAGACTTTATTTGATGTTAATCTTCAAGCTGCTATATATTCTGGTGCAAGAAGAATGGCCAAAGTACATGGAGTACATGGAAGAATCCTTTGGTACTTTGTCATAATCCTTGTTGTGGAATCTGGGGTGATATAAAGAGATTCCTTCCTTCCTTCTCTTTTTCCTTCTTTCCTTCCTTCTTTCCTCCCTCCTCCTTTTTTCCTTCCTTCCTATCTCTTTTCCTTCCTTCCTTCTTTCTTTTTTCCTTCCTCCCTTCTTCCCTCCCTCTCTTTTTCCTTCCTTCCTCACCTTTCTTCCTTCTTTCTCTTTTTCCTTCCTTCCTTCCTTCCTTCCTTCCTTCCTTCCTTCCTTCCTTCCTTCCTTCCTTCCTTCCTTCCTTCTCATTCTAAAATGCTTGGCTATGCATAGTGAATGAATGTTTCAGTATCACAATGGAAGGATCATATGCGCCCTTGACACAGCATTCTCTTTTTCCTTCTGTTACATTGGAAAAGAGACTTGGTCACAGCACACACGTGTGTGTGTGTGTGTGTGTGTGTGTTTTTGTATAGTAGATGTATATGTATGTGTGTGTTTAAAAAAGAAATAGCACAGAGCTATTATATTTTTCTCCTTTACACTGACACTCTGGACAGACTGGTTTGAAAAACACTGAAGAGCATTTTGAGTTAGGCAGGATGTGAGAGCTTTATGGTAGATTTACAGTGCTCATTGTCGATGAGATTTCTTGACCACTTTATTCGTTTCTGTAAAGATTCTACAACATTGTTTTATTGACTGAATAATGGTTCCAATTTTATTTTTAAGATGGCAGTGAAGCTCATTAGCTCCTTGCCCCCTGCCACCACTAAAGTCTGAACCTCTTGAGTTTCAGTGCCAAAGTGGTTGGAAATGGATGAGTGGACAAATGGAAGATGAAGTCACTTAACAAGGGGAAAAAAGATTTAAGCTGCAATTTTATACATACTTATGTTAGATCTAGGATTCCTATTCAGTTTGCTCAAGCTGACTTCCGAGTACACCCAAACAGTAGCGCAAACCAAACCAAAAGCATTTTTCCCCCCTAACCTGGAGAATTCTACCCACTTGAACTTCTCAGTGCATTGAAATTCATCTTCAACCTGTCAAGAAAGAAGATCCTTCAAGTGTTCCCAGAGGAAGAAGGGTTGTGATGGTGTGACATTGCTTTAGTTGTGGCTAGCTTTCTCTGCTTTCCTTTATCTCAGCCTTCTTCTCACAAGAATGAGGAAAGGAAATGAATGTTGACTGGTAAACAGCGAGCAAGGTGAGAATGAAGGATCTGATACCTTTGGCGAGGAAGCAAGGACCAGTCCCTTCCAAATGCTTGATCCTCTGTTTGTTCAGCTACACCCAGAAAAATTTTCTTGCAATTTATTAAGAGTTATTATGGGTTGTAACAATGGCTAAGGTCCTGGCCTTTGAAATCATTCATTTGTCCAAATTGGAAAATAATGGCTGCACATTTGTGATTCTCTGGATTATAGAATCTTAATTTGTGAGGGTTGGAAAGAAATTCAGATATAATTTATTCTAACCTCTTGTTGAGTTAAGGAATCTACTACTACAGCTACCCACCCATATGGCCATCCAGCCTTTGTTTAAATAACTGCAGTGAAGGAAGTCCCACTACCTCCTGAAGCATCTGTTTTGTTGTTGAACAGCTTTTGTTAATAGGAAGTGATTTTCTGGATACCCAACCCTACTTCCTCACAATCAAAGCCCATTCATTCTTGCTCATTCACCTTCTTTGTTCCATGATGCCCCATATTTCAATTTTCTTTTCTTGAAATAAGTTTTTGCTCCTAACCATTATATCCAACACCACTACCTTTCTCCTTGTTTTAATGAAAAGGATGACTATGCCAAGAAGATAAAGTGATTTTTATTGGGCAAAAGTAGATTGACAATTGGGACAGAATAACAGAGTTGGAAGGGACTTTGAAGGTCTTTTGCTCCAATCCTCTGCTCAAGCAGGGAACCCTACACCATTTCAGACAAGTGCTTGTTCAACATTTTCTTAAATATCTCCAGTGTTGGAGCACCCACAATTTCTGGAGCTAAGTTGTTCCACTGGTTTATGATGCTCATTACCAGGAAATTTCTTCTTAAATCTAGTTTGGTTCCCTCCTTGATGAGTTTCCATCCCTTGCTTCTTTCCTGCCTTCAGGTGCTTTGGGGAGTAGGTTGACCCCTTCATTTTGTGACAGCCCCTTAGATATGGGAAGACTATTGTGATATCATCCCTAGTCCTTCTCTTCGTTAGACTAGACATATCCAATTCCTGCAAACATTGTTCATATGTTTTAGTCTTCATTTTCCCAATTAACATTGTTGCTCTTCTACGCACTATTTCCAGAGTCTCAACTTCAATTTAATAGGCCAATATTGGCAGTCAATGTAGATAATAACAATATGTTTCCATTTTTTCTTTCACTCCTTTTTTTACGCTGAAGTACCCAGATATTGCAGACTTCTTGGTGCTTTCTGAGCTTGATTGTTTTCTTGCAGACATTTCATTACCCAACTAAGTAACATCATCAGTGCCATTCTCCAGACAACATAGGGGGAAGAGGCTCATCCAAATCTAACTTCTTCTTCTTTTTCTTTAGGAGCAGAAAATAGCAGCTGTGGTTGAGAGATATTTATCAATACTGAGTATATATTTTGTTGGAGAACAAAACCACCTGGAGTGACTGCTTGAGGAGATAATTATATTCATTCATTTCTGTTGTCTTAATTCAGCTAGAAGCAAAAAAAAACAAATCAGAAATGTTTGGCCTTGACAAATGCCTAGAGCAATTTATCAAAAAGGTTATTGCTGGCAGCAGAGGCAGCAATAGAGAAACATTATTTAAAAATGAAATCAGTCCCAGATTCTTTAATTCTGATAATAAGAGCAAAACCACCAGGCTATGAAAATAGTACTGGTGGGTTTGTCTTCTAGCAGGGCAGCTGACATCAAATTGTTTGCTGCATGTCCAATGATGAAGCTGGAAAGGGATTTCTGCGGGGGATTGGTTTGTTGACCTGAAGAAGCAAATGAGGGAGCAAAAGATATGATAGCAGGGGCTGCCACAAAGGAGAGGGGGTCAACCTATCTTCCAAAGCACCTGAAGGCAAGACAAGAAGCAATGGATGGAAACAAACCAAGGAAAGAAGCAATCTAGAACTAAGGAGAAACTTCCTAACAGTGAGAACAATTAATCAGAGGAACAACTTGTCTCCAGAATTGTGGATGCTCCATCACTGGAAGTTTTAAAGAAGAGATTAGACAACCATTTGTCTGAAATGGTATAGGCTCTCTTGCTTGAGTAGGGGGTTGGATTAGAAGGCCTCCAAGGTCCCTTCCAATTCTGTTATTCTATTAGACCAAGCTTTTATTGGCATTGTTTTCTGAACATATGGCTGATATTTGGCTAATCTTGGGTTTCAGTCAAGGAAGTCTGTCAAAGGTTGGTAGAAGAAATAGGAGAACACCCTTAGGAAATTAAGCGAGGGTAGCATGGATGGTTAGAACTTGAAGATTTTTGTATTGGTGATGGAGAAAGCCAGAGGTATTGAAAGCCACTAAAGAGAAACAAAGAAGGAGAGAGAAAAAATGAACTTACAGTAGCATCATTGCTGGTCTCTGGCCAGTTCTTGCCCTGGATTCGTAGAGAGAGATGAAACCTCTGCCAGGAGTTGGTTTGATGACCTGAAGAAGCAAACAAGATAGAAAGAGACCAAGTTTTTATTGGCATTGTTTTCTGAGCATATGGCCGGTATTTGGCTAATCTTGGCCTTTTGACAAAGAGGTCTGTCAAAGGTTGATGGAAGAAATAGAAATACTCTTCGGAAATTAGGATTCTTGCATTGGTGAAAGAGAAGGCCAGAGGTATTGAAAAGCACTAAAGAGAGAAGCAAACACGGAGAGAGAAAAATGAACCTACAGTCACATCATCGCTGGTCTCTGGCCAATTCTTCCCCTGCAGTTCTCAACAAAGAAAGAAAAGATGGAACCTTCTAGCAGCTTCTTACCTCCCCATGATCTTCTTCCCATCTCCAGTTAGCCAGATATTAGTACCACGAGGGTGTGTGGAATGATACTCATTAGCACCGGATGAAACCCCATTTCTGAAAAATCTCCTGTCGGTTTTCAATTGGGAAGTGGAGTGGAAGAGCAAAAAAGAGAACAGTCAGATAAAATTGCACTGAATATAGCTTTGTTTGCTGCTCCTTTGAAGCTGGCTTTGGCAAGTGTGTGTGTGTGTGAGAGAGAGAGAGAGAGAGAGAGAGGAGAGACAGACGGGGAGGGAGGGAGGGACAGACAGAGGGAGAGAGGAGAGAGAGAAGGGAAGGAGGGAGAGGTAGGTAGGTAGGTATGGGTAGCCTGTCACCCTTAATGAGTCTTGCAAAAAAAAAATCTAACTGGACTGCAGAGGCAGAGAAGAACAAATACAGCTTGGGCTTGATTGGACAATCTACCAGTTGTTTATACAGTTGTGTTATATTTTCCCTGTAACCACTACTCTGATCTGCAGGACACAGCATGATTTCCTTTGTACATTTCTGCAGACTGCAAGGAACCTGCAACCAGGTAACCACTTCAAGGTGCTTACTGTCAAGAAAGTGATCTAAAACAAGCAATGATATATCTGAAATAACAGATTTAGGCTGATGTTTCACCTCTTCCTGGTCCATGTTGGTCGGGTTCTAATGGGAAGCCCCTTTGAAATTCCATGTATCCTCGAGACATATAGGGCTGGTTCCAATTGATGATACAATTCTGCATGTGTGTGTTTGGGTTCCTTTAGGTTAGATCACTTTAGATCAAAAAATACCTTGATACTTAGACTGATTATGATGATACAAAGAATGGGGTATTCCATAAATCTTAATCCTGAAGATTAAATATACTTAGTATACTTAAATCCTGCAAAGGTTTACACTGAAGTCCAACTCACCGATGTTGCAAACTGATAATTTCTTACTCATGTTTGACTGGTGGGACAATCAAGGGAGGGAGGGAGGAACAGACAGATATAATAGATAGGGAAGGAAACAGTTACAGTTAAATAGATAAAACATAGAATAATATAGAATCATAGGGCTGGAAGGGACTTTGGAGGTCTTCTAGTCCAACCACCTGATCAAGGTAGGAGACTTTATACCATCCTCATCAAATGGTGTTCCAGTCTATTTTTGAAGACCTCCAGCGCTGGAGCATCCACAAATTCAGGAAGAAAGCTATTTCATTGATTAATTGTTCTCTGTCAGGAAAATTCTTTTCACTTCTAGGTTGGATCTCTCTTTAATAAGTTTCTACTAGATAGATAGATAGATAGATAGATAGATAGATAGATAGATAGATAGATAGATAGATAGATAGATAGATAGATGAGAGAGAGAGGCAGACAGACAGACAAACAGAGAGAGACAGAGACAAAGATGAATTGCTAAAATGGAGAATAATATTGTCATCAAACAAAATAGAGAATAATATTGTCATTCAAAGAAAATAAAGAATGCAGATTTCCAATGAACTACAGGGATGCTTGTAGTTCTTTGGAAACATACATATCAATGTCATGAAAGAAATATATTAATATAGTACTGAACAAGCACTTTCTCAAACTGTATTATAACCTTAATGTTGCTGATAAACTAAATTCTGGGTTAAAAAATGTATAATTTATAAAGCCCTTGTGTATGAATGGATTAATACATTCTTGAAATAAATTTGATCCTGGAATCCATCAGATTTCCCCTCTCCCCCCTCCAGCCCGTAACTGTGTGGTTCAGTCAACATTCTGCAGAGCCCCACCAAAAACTAGATATGCAGTGATGCTGGTTATTAAGAAATCATTCAAATTTAATGAATGTGACTCACAAGCTGGCTTTAATTAACTGCTATATATTGTGCAGTGCACTGCTTCATCAATAAATCATTGCACATTCATAATTGTAAACGAACATTTCTGAAATATGTATTCAGGTAATTAACAATTGCAGCACCATTCTATCCTTCCAAAAAAACCCTTTGCCTATTTTCCTTGTTGACCCAACTCCAACTAACAAAGGCTCCAGGTAAATTGGTTTTCCTCTACTTGCCCACACTGCAAATTATCCATTTCTCATTTTTTTTCTTTCTATACACTGAGGGCATATGCACCAGTGACAAATTCCTTGTGTGTCCAATCACACTTGGCCATTAAAAAATAAAGAATTAAGGATCAGCAGCAATTCCCTAAGGAGAAGAAGCCAGGGGAAGTGGAAACTTCAGGAGAAGATCTATTGCCATTTTCTACAATGGGGTGGAATTACACCCATTCTAAACCACTTTACATGTAACCTTCTTACTAATACCTTGGTAGACAAAGAATTTGTACAATGTGCCAAACTGGATTTCACTCTTCACCCTAACTCTTCACCATGTGGTATAGTGACTTTTCCCCCCAAGGTCTTCTGGTGAAGATAGGGTTGGATGAATGGTTGCCAAAACCAGGTATGTCTAGTCGAATGAAGAGAAGGACCAGGGATGACATGATAGCAATCTTCCAAAGTTTGAGGGTGTCAACTCATAAAATACTTCTATGGTCTTTTTAGAGTTGCCAACAGAAAGAGAGGGTGGAGTAGTGCAGTGCAAACTGAAACTACATTCCATACATTTTTTCAAAGATAGTAACTAGGTGACTGAAGTTTCTACCGTGCAAAATTCTAACTGGAGAACATGATTGATGACTCTTAGCTATGGATGTGTCCCATTGGAGAATATGAATTATGATACATCCAGGGAGTGGGGGTATACCAGGGTCAAGGGTGACAATGAATGATGTATCTCAGAGTAGGCTACACCCAGGTCATGGTGGCATGTCAACTCTCAATAAATCCTTTTGAAGTTTTGGAAGTTTGGCTCGAGACTTATGATTTAAATGGGGCAAGTGCCAGAATCCTGACAGAGTGACTGTCACTAAGAAGAGGGGGTGATTTATTCTCCAAAGCATCTGAAGGCAAGGCAAAAAGTAACGGATGGAGATCCAACCTAGAATCCAGGAGAAATTTTCTGACAGTGAGATTGATGAGCCAGTGGAATGACTTGCCTCCAGAAGTTGTAGATGCTCCATTACTGCAGATCTCTAAGAAGAGATTGGGTAGCCATTTGTCTGGAATGGCATAAGGTATTTGGGTCTCCTGCTTGAACATGAGGTTGGACTAGAAAACCTCCAACTCTGTTATTCTAAGCTCTAAATTCTAAGATTGATTTAAGGGTGTTGTGTGCTTCAGTTCAAGAACCAAACATGTGAGCTTTTTCCTGCTTAGCTTGGCCTCATGCTTAGCTTAATGTTCGGTGACTTTCCATTGTGCTACACACCACTAAAGAAACATCAAAGTAACAATTGGGTTTATTCATCACTTTCAGCCATGGTTTATTTAACTTTGACCATTGCTTCCATGAAGTATTCTATTCTCTCCTATCCTATCCTATCCTATCCTGTCCTGTCCTGTCCTGTCCTGTCCTATTCTATTCTATTCTATTCTATTCTATTCTATTCTATTCTATTCCGTCCCTGTCCTATTGTTTCTTTTTTTATTCATACCCATTTCATGTATTCATAACCATGTTTATACTTATACCTGTTATCTAATACTTGCTTGACAAATAAATATATAATAAACTGTACAACTATTTACAAAGTCTGCACTACTATCACTATTAATCTTCTCATCTCTCCTTATCACCCAATCCCTCCCACTTGTGACTGTATGACTGTAACTTTGTCGCTTGTATCCTAACAATTTTTATTGACTGTTTCCTGGTATGATTTGATTGCTTGTTGTACCCTTTGACTATCCTTAAGTGTTGTACGTGAAGATTCTTGATGAATGTATCTTTTCTTTTCTGTTCACTGAGAGCATTTGCACCAAGACAAATTCTTTGTGTGTCCAATCACACTTGGCCAATAAAGAATTCTATTCTATTCAGTTGGCTGGATTCACCAAACCAACAGAGCTGAAGACTTTTGTCTACAAACCACAAAAGCTGGATTCAGAGCTCCTTATGTCAAAATCAAGCCAATCGTGTTGCGGCCTAATGCAACATGTGACCCCAGCATAATACAGCACAACCCAATATTATTTTTTGAGGGGAAAGTTAGTTTTAAGGAACACAAGTCTCTTCTCTCTTCCATGTAGAAGTTTATCTTCTAGAGACTATTTCACTGCCCTCTGTGAAGAGGTGGCAACCAGCATTAAGTATGCTTCAGAGATCCAAGAAGATGGCCCAGCCTCTGTTGCAAAGATTCCATTACAAATACTCACTTCAGTGGTGGGATTCAACTTTTCTTACCATCAGTACTGTGGGTGTGGCTTGGTGGCTTGGTGGGCGTGCTTTGTGTGCGTGCTCACCAGTGGTGCATTTCAAAAAAAAATTACCACCAATTCGGTGGGTGTGGCTTGGTGGGCATGCTTTGCATGCGCGCACACATTTTGCACATGCACATGCACCAAGCATGCACTTTGCACAGGCGCAGAGGCTTTCCAACTCGCCTCCTGCAATCCTGCATTCTCCCTGTCACTTCAGCAGCTGCCGTGCAGCACTCTGCGGTGCCGTGCAAAGCAGCTGCACTTCAAAAGCAGGAAATAAAGATCAGTATAGAGCCAGGGTGTTTGGGAGGGCCCAGGAGCTGAACATTGGAGCCAACTGGTTTTCTCACAGATGATCTTCAGAGCTACTGGTTTGGCTGAACCAGGCCGAACCACTAGAATACCACCACTGAACCAGTTGGGAAAAAATACTTCAAAGCTAGGGACTTGGAGGAAGAGAAGAGTGCTAAATCCAAGTTCACTTCTTTGTCACACCTAAGCATAATTTGGGCAGAACTAATGTGGGGAAATTGGAAGCTCTACTGTCTTTTAACTAGATTAGAGGAGAATGGAGATTCAGATTGTGTATTCCGTTCCAGTGATTTGCTGTTATTAAGTCTAATTTATTACACCCTGAATGCGGCTGTAACCTACTGCTGGGATTACAAAACCAAATACACCTTGAGGAACAACTTTTCAAGCCTGGAAGAACGGAGGTAGCAATTTCAGAAGCGTATGCTGCATTTAAGTAATAGAGCATGTGAATTTAATCGAGAATAATAAGAAAATTCAATTACTGAAAATGGAAGGTTGGAACTTGCCGTTACTCAGAGGGGGAGGAGCCGATAATTAGAGCAAACCTTGCCTTTCTGCTTAGATGTTTGCTCTTTGATCCTTCAGGAATTTGCATTCTTTGGCAGTTCTAAATAACTTTGGGTGAAATTGAAATTTAAGTTCTCTGAACGAGCCTGATGTGAGGAACATGTTGAACAGAACAGAATGTCTGTTGAACAGACATTCTCTTTCCCAAGGTGAAGCTGAGTCTTGCAAAAACCTAAGCCTATTCTGGCCAAGAATATTCCAATATTCGTTGCCTTCTTCACAATGTGGGAAGACACCTACAGGGTGCCAAGCTACCTTGTGTTGATGGGTGTGTGAGTACATTGCTGGCATGAGCTTCTGCGTTGACTGAAATAACTGAAAACAGGAGATGGCTCAAAGGAGGGGCTGTGTTTGTGGACCTTCAGAGGAGCAAGAAATGTACCCGTGCTTCCTATTGGTGGGCTGATTCTAATGGCTGCACTCAGGGCCATGCTCCATGTTTTTCTGACCAGTTTTTATGAATTTAAAATGGAGAGGAATATGTTCTAAAAAAATATTTTGAATAGTTTTCCCAGGAGAGTGAAGCATTCCTGCATTGCTCTAAGAGAAGTGATTGACTGGGTTCTTCCTGCTTCAATTAAATTCCCAGGAATTTTCCCTGGGAAATGTCCCCCTCCTCCATTTAATCCTCCTCCTTCTCTCCTCCTCCTCTCCCCATCTCCCTCCTCCTCCATTCTATCTTATTTTTTTTCTTATTAGTCAATTAGTTGGGTTCAAAGACTGGGGTGTGTTACTGGTAGAGAAATCCTGCTTCTAGTGCCAAGGAGTTGTGCATATGAATTATTTAAGAGCAGGCAAGTTGTTTACTTTGCAGTGTGATTTGTGAGAATGTTTGTCATCCCAATGATCTGCCGTTTTGCTGTTTGTATGTTGGCTTTTCTGTGTCCTAATCAATGCAAATTGGGTCATAAAAGCAGCACAGAATGTGAAGGTAAGGAATGTTGTTTCCATAGATGTGCTGAATGCAGAGCTTGTAACTTTTCTAGCTCATGCACCAAGAAAGGAAAACTGTAATGGCTTGCAAAATTATCAATGCACCCTCTTCTTTCTCCCCCTCCTTTTTTTTAAAAAAAATTAAAATTTTAGAAGCTGTGGCATTCAGGAATATGCACTCCAGAGCAAACTGTATTACCAGATTCATGACATGCTCACAACAAATATCTTGTTTTCCTTTTGCTTTCTAGCTTGCAAAGGTAAAAATATCTCTTCAACATTAGAGTGGCATAGCATCCTATAATGCCATAGCATTTTATACCTTATACCTTAACATTTCTTATGTGGCTTGCCACAAAGCATCTGCCTGACTCCTTCACCAGCTGGATTCAACCCATCCATTTGTTTCTCATAGGAGAAAATGCTAGTGGTTCTTCATGTTTGCAAATCATGCGGCATAGATTTTCTGGGGCATCTCGGATACTTTAGACTAAGGTTGCTTTAAATAAGATACCCATCTTATTTTTTTAAAATAAGCTTTGGCTTTCTTGATATTATTGAAAACAAGATATTCCAGACCCCCTAAGGTGATGCTTTGACACCTAGGATGGGTGAGTGTACCATCATTTATGGATTTGATATAATTGTGTAATTTTATATTTTCTCTCAACAGCATTTCATTTTTTAAAGATGCCTTACTGGAAATTGTTCACTCCTGCCCATCTATCAGTTTCAAAGCATGCAAATGGGAGGAGATAAATAGGTACAAATAGATACCCATGCAAGGAGATAAAGAGGTGCCAATAGGTACCACTTATATAAGAGCCATGGTGCATAGAGGTTAGAATGCAGCACTGCAGGATAACTCTGCCCACTGCCAGGAATTCTATCCTGACCAGCTCAAAGTTGACTCATCCTTCCATCCTTCCAAGGTCAGTAAATGAGGACCCAGATTGTTAGGGGCCATAGGAGGACTCTGTAAACCACTCAGAAAGGGTAGTAAAGCACTATGAAGTGATATATAAATCTAAGTGGTATTGCTCCACAGACACTACAGCGTTCCATGCTCCCTTGGTGTATAGTGATATGGCGACATGTCTTCAGACAATGCTGGCTCCCTTAGCCAAGAAACAGAGATAGGCATTGTGCCCCAGAGTCAGACATAACTGACAAGGAAACCTTTACCTTTACCAACTTGGAACTATCAAATAGCAGCAGATAATTGAATGAATGACATGAAGAAGGAAGGAAGAGGAAGGAAGTGAAGGAAGGAGCGAAGGAAGGAAGCGTTCTATACTATGTTCTGATTTCTAATGTTCAATAACGATGCTCATGATACAGTAGATAAGAGATGGAATTTTTTAAGCATCATGTCTGCATGCATAATTAAACCCGATGTTATGTCTTTTCTTCATTACTAATTTTATTGATTTTTTAAAAAAAAACAAACTATACAAGACAATAACACATAACATGGAAACATAAAACATCTTGTTTTGAAAGCAGCTTGATCACGCCGTGTTACATCCTCTTGTCGTAAGAAATTGAAGTTTCTGTAGCACTTTTATACTACTATCATATCTTTTACCCATTCAACATTTTCATATACTGCTTCCGCTCTTTTCATCTAATTCTATTTTATTTTTTCATCTCATTCTAAATCATTATATGTTATAATCCATTTATTCTGTTCTGTTTCAGCTGTCCTCTTTCTTTTCTCATAACATAAAATTTCTCACACTGGAATCTCACTTAATGGGTTATTGACGCCTTATTATCTTTCCCTTAAATTATACACTTAATAATACATAATCACATACATATATAACATAATATACAATAATCATCAATTTCATTCGGCATTTCCTGCTCTAGTACATCTGAAAGCTATCACTATATTTTAATAAAAAAAGAAAAAATATATAATATATAATATTAATTAAAACAGCAATCCATTACCAATGAACTTCTATCGTGTAAAATCTATATTCATCTTAAATCTTAAAATTTTATACATTCCATTCTTTTCAAATAAGTTATCATGCCTTGTTATGGGGAACACTTACATAATATTTAATAGTTACTCCCCCCCAGTTCAATTATATATTTTAAGACATTATGTAAATTAAAGTATGTTCCCATCTCTTCTAAATTCAATTTATCTCTATTCATTTTTTTGTTCAAAAAAGCGGAAAAAATTCAACTAAATTATTATTGAATATTTCTTTATCCATTATAATCATATTTGTTCCACAATTTCTTCCAAAATTTATTTTCTGCATACCAAATACAGACAACTACAGTCTTATGTACTCTTTGCAGCATTCTTTTCAGTTATATTTTTTACCCATTATCCTACTAATAAGTCTGTTCATCTTACGATCTTGTTTCAAACCTTTTGTAGCTTAGTCTCTTCCCCTCCGTTCCTCCTTGCTTTTCCACTCCACCTTTTACCCCTTTGTCTCTTCATCTTCATTTACCCTCTTCTGCTATTTCTCTTTTCTGCTTGCTTTTCTAACATTGTTATCTATTTTGCACCTTGATTTTTTTGACTTTAATTTTGCAGTTTGAATTACCCTGCTTGATCGCCAATGGGGTTTTTTCCGATTTCTCATTCATCTGCTGTCACCGTAAGGAAAGAGAGTGAGAAAAAACAAACTTTCCCTTTTCACTTTCATTCCCTGCCTCTAGATCTTCTTTGGGAGTGATGTATCTTTTTTAAAAAAAATTAAATTCCAGGAAATCTTGAATGTTGCTTCTTATCCCAGTCAGCCAAAATTTTCACCTCTTAGCTTCCTTCTGCATTCTTTTCCAGATGAGTGCTTCTTTCTGGCGGCCATTTCTGACCGCCGCTCTTACCGCCTTCGGAAAAGGGAGTTAAGCCAGCTGGGGAGAGGAGATATGGCTCCTCTTGAACCCTGCCGGGTCTCCCCTATCTTCAGCCACCTCTATGGGGTGGCTTTAGCCCTGAAGCTGGCTGGCTAGGGGCACTCCAGTGGCGAGCGCAAGCAGAAACCATGCATGATCTCAGATTCCTGCTGCCGCCGAAGCCCTGCAAACCAGAAGTTCCATAAACCCATGTTTTTGAGTTTTACATAATATAGAACATAATCTTCCAGTGAACAACACTGCGGTGTTTGGGAACCAATATAATGAGTAAGCAGAATACAGATGTTTCCCAATGCTCACCAAAAATATTTGTATTTGGAAGCTTGCTGGGGGGAGTGCTCCTATCTCCATTATCATTGATAATATGGTCCCTGATTAGAATGACAGAAATATCCTTTTTGCACCATTTATCCTCTAAAAGAAATGCACTGTAATCAATATTCTGGATGCTGGAAAAGAGAAAGATCTATAGATCTTGTTTAGCAAGCATGAGCACGTATTGGATAAATTAAATGAAATTGCTTGGCCATTTCATTTCCTTCTAATAGCATCTGAACAATCTTAAAGTCTTTGGAGATAGAGAGCAAGAGAGCAAGAGAGAGAGAAAGTCTATTCATTTCCCCTCCCCAACATACTTATAATTAGAGATGCTAGGACATCAAGAAATAGTGATTTTATTTCACATTTTTTTAGAGAACATTCCATCATTGGATGATAATAAACTACCCAATAATTTTGACATTTTTAATAAAAAGAATAATGATTGCATACACGCATACTTTAAGAGTTGCCAACTTCAAAAACCAACACAAAAATTTATGCCACCAGATAAAAACTGAATGCACCAATTATCACATGAAACAAGAAGAAAACCTTCTATGCA
>BHFT01006937.1:0-40798 GCA_004320025.1 Laticauda laticaudata | reverse complement strand
ATAGATGGATGGATGGATGGATGGATGGATGGATAGATGGATGATGATGGATGGATGGATAGATAGATAGATAGATAGATAGATAGATAGATAGATAGATAGATAGATAGACAGAGGCAAATGTAGCTATTATTGCAGGTTTTTAAAAGAAATATATTTCCCTTGGCCTAAATTAGTTTCCCTCTCACTGCTCAATCAATCAGAATAGAGCTGGAAAGAAGTCTTCTAATCCAACCCCCTGCTCAAGATTGAGACCCTATACCATTCCAGACAGGTGTATAATTGTTGTATAATTCAAGAAAAAGATACATCTACTTTAAAATCCTACAGTCAGACCAACACTTCCTTAGGTTCACAGGAGTATAATAAATCCGCAAATCTGATTGTGCTTTATCCTTAAGGCATAAGGCTTTATTACCTTTGTCCTTAAGGCATAAGGCTCAGTTATCTGAGGACCACCTATCTTCCAGGCTTCCTGCACGTCCAATAAGATCAGATTGATCATCTATTAAATAATGCATCTGTCAGAACCCAGAAAGGACACCTTTTCTGGAACAACATTCTGTGAGGCTCTTATTCCAGTAATGTCCTGGAAGTCTTAAAAACCTGCTTTTTCTCCCAAGAGCTGTAGTATGGTGACAGATCAGTGTATTTATCTGTATGTTCATGGTTTCTTTAGTCTATTATTGTTTTATTGTTTGTCGTATTTCTTCATAATGCAGAAAACAGAGAGTTGTTCTGGAATTCAGCAGCCTAAGATTAAATAAATACATAAAGCCCAATTTTACCTCAAGCATGTACCTCTATTCTAGGTGAGCAAGGATAGCTCATTCACAAAGAGTTTTACCAACCAGCATCTCCTACATAATGGGTAATATATTGCCATATTCAGGGTATTTCTCTGCTTCTATAACTTCTATTTTCATGTATTTATCTTAGTTCTTTATACACTATTTCAGTTCATTAAGTAAACGAGCAACTCTCTTTTTTTCTTTGCAAAAAATAAACAAAAACCAAACAAACCATACCTTTCTGATTAATGCAGGAGTTTGCAATTTTTAAGAGAACTGAACAGTTTGATTATTTATTTAAAGCTTGTTTGCATAAGATATTATTCCAACTGTAATGGAACAAAAATAATAAATAGAAGAAAATACATGAGGATAGCAGCTATCTCATAAACTCCTAAACTGGAAAAGGAGAGCAGATAGGTCTAATTGACAAATCAGATAAAAATGACTGAAGATATTTAAATTTCTACTCAACTTTTTTTTTTACCAGCCACGCAAACTTCTTCAACTTAAACAAATATCCTAACAGCAAGATTTTACTTTTTAGGAATTTTAATATAACCAATGTCTGATTTCATTCAGTATAAAAGTTACAGCTACAGGACAAGCGAAGGCAGATGAGAACTCATGAGTAATGTTATTGTCTTCTGTCGAAGACTTTTCAAATAATATTAACCAATATTTTTTTAAAAAAATTGAAAACCTCTTTGAATTAAATCCAAAATAAACTTAAAAAGCATAAAGTAATAATAATACTAACAAAATAATATCTGGAGACTGTTCCTGGGTCTTTTGAAGCTAAGTTCTTCAGCCTAAAATAGATTTATAGATTAAAGCACAGAGGTAAGAAGTTGTCGAAAATGAACAAGTCCAACCTGAATGCTATCAATGTCCAAGGAATCCCTATGTTGCTTTTTGTTAGAAAATCTCTCATTGTATTTCTTTTCATCTCCTCTCCTCTATATTTAAGACTACCCCACCCATTCCATTTGCTGCTTACACCAACATAGCTTAACTATGGCTCTTGCAGTGCCCTCATAGTTGAAGCTTTTCAGCTCCATCTTTGCTTCTTCATGGTACAAGCCATATCTATTAAATTACAGATGCCAAGGTTTGAATTTGGAATTGTGTAATTCTGGCATTGTGTACAAAAGAGATGCTATTCTGCTCTGTTATATTCTGCTCTTATAGAATCTCAAGCCACAAGGTTGATATTCCTTTTATTTTTTTGGTGCGGTTCGGATAATAGTTAATATTCTGTTTTCAATGAAGGATTGACAGAGGAGGAAATTATTCAGAAATTACCTCAACTCCAGAGGTGGTGTTCAGCAGGTTCTGACCAGTTCTGGAGAACCAGTAGAGGAAATTTTGAGTAGTTCAGAGAACCAACAAATACCATCTCTGACTGGAGAATTTACAATATCCTTCCCCTGCTACGCAAGCCATGCCCACAGAACCGGTAGTAAAAAAAAATTGAATCCCACCACTGCTCAACTCCCTATAGATCCTCCTTTTTTTTTTTTTTTTTTTNCCCTATAGATCCTCTTTTTTTTTTTTTTTTTACAAGTAACACATACAGTAGGTACTTCCTAAGAGGCCTTTTGCTCCCCTACCCCATTCACATCAATGAACAAATGCACATCAACATAGGATGTGGAAGTACTTTGTACTGGATCTCAAGAGTTTCCAATGAACAGATGCTAATTTAAATTGGCCTCTAAAATCTTGTAATCTAGTATTAGTCATAAAAACTTTTGTATCTAAACATAGTTAGTATCAGTATGGAACCCAAATTTGGATAATTGTTTTATCTTCTACATTAGAAACAGTTGCTATGATGCATTTAACAGTTACAAATAAAACAGGGAAGGAGAGACAAAATTCCCCCGAAATATGGCTAAATATGGAAATAACTTACATTATTCATATAATTAATCATTTTATTGTACTTTATTTTGAGGCACATATTCTAAACATATACTTAATTCTACTTTTCAGGAAAAGATTGTCTTAACAATGTATTCTTTAAAAATGTTTTTCACTCATTGATGACATCTTTTCTTTGACTTCTCAGCTTCAAAATTGATAAATTTGTCAGTCTGAGATGGCTGTCTGCCTTCCTCACTGCTGTTGCAAAAGGGAAATTTGAAAAAAAAAAAAAACATGACACAGTAGCTCTAAAGGCCATTTTTTTCCTTTTGGTAGAAAGTCAGATTTCTAGAGAAAAGATCATCTCTGTGGAAAGAAGATCCTGTATAATGTAGGAAGCAAATATGTTACTGTTCTCTTGCTATAACAAAATGCTTTGGCAGTTGCTGTAATTTGATTAATACCTTTCTTTCCCAAATGCCAAATGGTCAGAAGCTAATGTGAATCAATAAGAGATTTATGATATGGTATCTCGGTGTTTCGAGGATTATTTCAATATGTTTGTTTTATGGCACTTTAGGAGACAGAAGGAAAAAAATGTTCCTCTTTTCCATCATTTTTCTTGCAAAAAACCTAGGAAATATAATTGGGCCATTAAAAACTGAAATAACAGTAAGCATTCCAGAAGCTCAGGTTTTGGGGTTTTTTTTAATGTTAATATCTGGAATAAGGCACTGACCTTTTCTCAAGGATGGCCCATGTAACACTGCTATTGTGTAAGCTACAATGGTTGACAGTTTGTTTCCTGGTCCAATTCAAGGTGTTGGTTATAACTTTTAAAGGTCTTTGTGGCACAGGCCCATGGGCACCTGAGGGACTTTCTCATCCCAGTGAGATTGGCTTGCCCAAGGATATAAAATGTATAACACAAACATATAATTATTTACTGAAGGTGGAGTTAGAGGAGAAAATTGTTAAGGGATCAATGATCGCCTGGGTGAGAAATGTGGGTCATAATATAAATTTGGATGAGTGGGAAAAGACTTGGACCAAGAACTGGAAGCTGACTTTAATCAAAATGGGCTTCAAAGAAAATTAAATATAAAATGTTTTTTGTAGATGTACTTAGCGTCAACACGTTACTGGCCGAAAAATGTATCCAACGCTTGAAATTGAAAGGCTGGAAGTGCAAACAAAAGAAAGAACATTTTTCCATATGTGGGTGGCCAATCGTAATAGAAGTCAAAAATACTGGAAGAAAATACAGAGATGGCTTTTTTGAGATTACAAAATATAAAATTGAAACTGTGGAAACCCAAAACATTTTTATTAGCGTATGATTAAAGGGAATTTGAGTAAAGAGATAAAAGATACGCTTATTAACACATTCTTAACTGCAGCAAGAATTCACTTAGCCACAAAAATTGCGAAGAGTGATAAACATCCAACCCACATGGAAGTTCGATTCAACAAAAATAAGGACTATGCTGAACTAGATAAATCTACCATGGAACTGAAAGGCAAAGAATGGAATTGATATGGGGAGATGTGGTACAAACTGGGTGGAAGGAATAAAGATTAAAAATAATGTATAGTCACAAAACAAGAAACATGTATATACAATGACACAATAACTGTTAATGGAAATGAGATTTTTGTATATTTTTGTTTTTTAAAGAATAAAAATTTTAAAAAAGAGAGAGAGATTGGCTTGCCCAGTACCTGTGCTTGGCAGAATGGCCATGCTGTGGACCTACTGATCAAGGAATTCTGGTTGGTGAGGTCCAGAAGAAAAAACATTTCTGCCTTGGCTCCCATTCTCTGGAACATTACACCCATCCTTCTCCTGGCCTTCTGTAGGGGCTTTAATATGTGACTCTGCCAATTGACATCGGGCCCTGATAGGTGCCATACTGAAGGTGATGAATGCGCAGAGAGATGACTCAACCTCACTCCCTCTTCCAGGGAATCGTTTTAATATTAATCTTTATTTTCTTAATATTTTTAATGTTGTATATTGTTGGGTTTACTTTGTTGTAAAGCCTCTAGAGTTGCCTCTAGGTGAAATGGGCAGCATATTAATTGATTAAATGTACTCCCAATAGGACAATAAACTGCTTTTCTTAAGGTGCTCATTCAGCCAGTGTGATATTCCTTAATCATTCTGGCCTTCGGCTTTCAAAATGGTAGGGGGTAATATTCTTGAGGATATAAAGGGTCTGCACCTGTATTGCTGACAGTAACTGTTGGAAATTTAGGAAGAAGGAAAGATGGTTTCACTAAGATATTGATAATTGGTTTTGCTGCTGAATACAACTGTGCAATCTGGAGTTACGATGAAACTAAAAATAGAGCTGGGAACTATGACTTGCTTATTTCCCTGTTATAGAACATAAGAAAACCGAGATGTCTTCTTCTAGCTCTGGAGAAAGCTGGGAAGTATGGATAAGGAGACACTGAATAAATGGGTGGCTTCTGCCCTTTGCAATTGTGGTGATGTGCAGACCACAACACATATGCATAGCTGCCCTTTATGTAGGGGTGGGATTCCACTGGTATAACAACTGGTTCAGTGATCACGCGTGCTCCGCATTTAAAAAAGGCAAGCCCCCTTCAACTGAAGCCTCTGTGAAGGAAACAGCTGAGGTGCGGCAAACTGCTCTGCTATGAAAATCAGCTGTGATCTAAACAAAGGCATAAAGCACAGGAAAGAGCAGGGACGGGCAGCCCCACTTCCTTGCTGTAGTGAACTGGTTCAGAGCAAGCTGAACATGGGAAAAGGGGTTTGCCCAAACTGGTCTGAACCAGTAGAATCCCACCCCTGCCTTTATGTCCTGATCAGGGTACATCAAAAATTTTTTACTACTGGTTCTGTGGGTGTGGCTTGGTGGACATGGCAGGAGAAGGATACTGTAAAATCTCCAGTCAGAGGTGATACTTACCAGTTCTCCGAACTACTCAAAATTTCTACTACCAGTTCTCCAGAACTGCTCAGAACCTCTGGGGTACACCTCATGGCAGCATGGCAAAATGCAATTAATGTTGCTAGTTTCTGGGCAGGATCTATTTAACTTGTACATAATGTTGTATATTATATTTAAACTCTTATATCATAAGAGTTGTGTGCCTTATTTTAATTGTGATGCTTCTGACACAAATAAACAAACAAATGTAAGAATGGGGAGGATAATACCTCGGCTCATATTATAATATGAACATATCCAACTTGTATTTTCTCAGTCTAAAATAGTAGCCCTCAACCTAAAACAGTTCATTTAGGACTATTCAAAGCTACAACGGCATTAAAAAAAGTGACTTATAACCATTTCCCACATTTAAGACCATTGTAGCATCCAGATGGTACTATGATTTACATTTGGATACTTGATAACTGATTCACATTTTTGAAGGTTATAGTGTCCTGGAGTCATTTGATTCCCTTCTTGCAACCTTTTGTTAAGAAAAATCAATGGGAAAACCAGATTCACTTAACAACAGTGTTGCTAAGTTAATAACTGCAGTGATTCCCTTAACAAATATGGCAAGAAGAGTCATAAAATGGGACAAACTCATTTAACAAATATTTCACTTAGCAACATAAATTTTGGGCTCAATTATGGTTAAAACTCAAGAACTACCTGTATACATCAAACTCCATTAAAAAAAAACTGCAGTTCTTAGAAAATACAAAGAAATGCACATATCTGGGGAAATATTATAAGAATACACTGCATTCAATAACATTCTCTGCAAAAATATATAAATTAGAGAAAATGTACATGAAAATTGATCACATTTTTTAAAATCATAAACTCCTTTAGAAATGGGTCAGGAGAAAGAGCATTGTGATCTTTATGTACTATGTTTTTTATAGGTTTAAGATTCAACAACTTTAAAAAATTTTAAATGAATGACTTTTAAAATAGTGGTCCTTAAAATATCGACATATAGCATATCTACAAGAATTTACAACATGCATATGAAAAAATGGATTTAATTATGTCTTTATAAATAGCTTTGGAAAGACTTCCCTTTTAGTGTATATATTACCAGAAGGCATATATACAGTACAGGTATAAATTTAGGAATATGGGTAGAATATAAATTTTCTGCTTCTAATGTTTGGTGAAAGCTTCTATTAGTTATGGAACTAATGTCTCCCATTTTTAGCAGATGTGCTATTTCATGAAAAGCTATCTGTTCTCTGGGGTCAAGTATGCCATTATTTCACTTATATTATGTTCTGCAGCCAAGTTTCTGACAAATGAAGGTAGAAAGTATCTCCTTTCATTATGGACATAAAATGCAACATTATTTTGTAGCTCTTCAAATGAAGTGATGGGAAAAGAATTTTTCTGCCACGAGAGGTTTTCAGTTCTGCAACTTTTATTATGTGATTGAAAAAAGAATCATTTTGGTTGCTTTGCAGTCTGAGATGATACACAAGGCAGCGAATAAAGCTTAATTTGAAGGAAACTCAGAGTGACTTACTACAATTTGTCACTTTTTGAGTATACTCCAAGAAAGAATGCTGACATGTACTAAAGAGCTTTCAGTGAAAGTTGAAATGGTTCATTTGTTATGTCAGCTGAAAAGCATTAAACAATACCTGAAAATCTTTAGAAGATTTATTGAAGTGATTTAAAATATCTCTTAATGGAAACATGGAAAACACTGGCATAAACCACATTATCATTTAAACAACATAACTAGCAATGTTATTAAGTCTTAAAATATTCTTATTATTTAATGGACGCAGCCAGAACTCTAGCTAAATTGATCACTTTAAAATGTCACATCTAAAACAAACAAAACATTTCTGTCAACTACAAATTTGGTGAGCCAAAGCATGAATAATACAGAATAAAAAACAGTAAATTGAAAACAATCAGAAAGAATGTATCAAACAGGATGATTTTTAAAGGGAATTTGTTATCTTTCAATACTGGGTAGATCTAAGTCATAGAATTTCAGACATTCCCCTTATGGAGATAGTTATGTTCTGGGAATGCTGAATTTGTACAAGAAAGGAATTTAGGAAATTCCCAGTTAAAAATTTTACTGAATCCAGCTACAGGTAGTCCTCAATTTATTACCACAATTGAGCCCAAAATTGCTAAGCAAGACAATTGTTAAGTGCATTTTGCGTCTGGATTCCTCACTGACTTTGCTTGTCAGAAGGTCATAAAAGATGATCCCATGACTCCAGGACACTGCAATTGTCATAAATATGAATCAGTTGGAAGTGTCTGAATTTTAATCACATAGCCATGGGAATACTGCAGTGCTGATAAGTGTGAAAAACAGTCATAAGTCACTTTTTTCAGTTCTGTTGTAACTTCAGTCACTAAATGAACTGTTGTAAGTCAAGATCTACCTATACCAGTTTCACATATTCACTTCTTTTTAACAAAACACGAAGCAATAATGAAGTTTGCTTTTGATTTTGCTGATTGTGGGTATCCAATCAATGGTAATGTATTCATTAAAACATGGTTAAACAGTATGTCAGTATTCCAGAAAACCTCCACTCCTACAAATAACTCCGAGACATACATACTCATCAAGGTTCTTTTTGTTAGAGTAATAAACTGGCACATCTGTGAAATCCGAATCTAAAAGTTCTGGGTTTCCTTGCAATAGGTAAAAAATTACAAATTCATCCCCTGTACCCATCACTGCATCACATGCCCCAATCACCATCTGTCCTAACTTGAGATGTCCTCTCAACCAGATGCAGTAATAACATGAGCTTGAGTTAGAAGAAGAATGCTATTATGTCCAACCACATACACTCCAAGAAATTCCCCCCTCCTGTTTTCCCAGGCTCAAGATTGTGGCAGTGTGGAAGCGTCTGGTGCTACTATGGTTTCCAAAACTGACACAGTGTCTGTTTTTACACACTGACATTAAATAGAATGAGATTCTCTGAACTCTGAGCACTAGGTATTCCCATAATGGGTCATATTTACAGAATACTATTTTTTAAACCTTAAGTTTGCAAACATAACATCTCATCTTTCATTCCTAGAAGATGGAGTTGAAACATCTCTTTCATACATACCCATATCGCAACGCAATGCAATCTGGCAGGAAAGAACTAAAAACTTCCTTTTTTATGAATGTGGGTCCTAGGAGCACAACCTTGAAATAACATTTTCAAAGGGAAAGACTGAAGTGAAATATATGTAGATGATAAGATTGTCCATAAAACAGGGTGCTGTAAGGCCTAGGGTGTTTTTTTCTGAATCAATAAGGGAGGTTCATGTCCAAAGCTACAGAATAGTGGCATCAGGGCATATCAATTTTGGGTGAAACTGCATACTGGTTTGCTTTCAAATAAGGTTCTGAGTTCCAGAAAGAAGGACCAAAATAATTGGGGTGGGGACATGAAACATGACAGCTTCATGATATGAGGATGACTGAAGTGTCTAAACACTACACAGCCATGTTTTTGTCAACACTTATGGATATATAGTATTATCCCTTTTTCCTTTCTCTAGATTGCTCACATTTAATAGGACAGAATAACTTTGGTGGGTTTCCTGCTCAGGCAGGGCCCCCTATATCATTTCAGACAAATCTTTGTTCAATCTCTTCTTAAAAACTTCCAGTGTTGGGGCTTTCACAACTTCTGGAGCAAGTTGTTCCACTGATTAATTTTTCTGTCAGGAAATTTCTCCTTAGTTCTAGGTTGCTTCTCTCCTTGATTAGTTTCTATCCATTTCTTCGTCTGCCTTCAGGTTCTTTGGGGCAGAGGTCGCCAACCTGTTGGACCTCAGGGAGCATCAAACTTATAATTTTAGATCCCAGGGACCACTAACTGGTTCTGTGGGCATGGCCTAATTTGTGGGTGTGGTTTGGTGGTCATACGACTGGCTGGGCATGGCTTGTATGTAAATATTATAAATATTTATATAAATATTGAATTTTTTATAGAAAAAAGAGCAACTTTTACCTAAAATCAGGCAAAGCAGGCAGATTGACTTCCTCACAGAATCACAGATTCATCCAGAGATCTTATTTATCTGCCATTGGCTAGCTCAGTCTGTCACATAAAATTTGCTTGCAGCAAACTCACAAAATTAATTCACAACACACCATGCATGTAAATATTGAATTTTTTATTTTAAAAAAGAGCAAATTTTACCCCAAATCAGGCAAAGCATGCAGGCAGATTGAGTTGCTCACAGAATCACAGATTCATTCAGAGATCTACAGGTATCCAAAGCTTTTCCAGTCTTACCATAACTTTTAAAGTTTTGTATAGAGAATAATGGGTGCAAACTATTATTTCTTAGCACCATCTTCCACTTGCAATAGAGATATAATAATGATGACTTTATAATTTGGAAATTATATTTTTGCTTGTCTAATAATGAATATGTATGCTTACAAAATGGATTGTGCATGATAGGGATCCTGTAATAGGCTAGGCTAAGGGCTAGGTCACACTTTGGCCAAGGATGCAAACGTATGTAAAAGGACACAGCTGTGAGCAAATTTTCCATCCGTTGTTATCCAGTCTCAAAAGTGCCCAAATTTGCACAAAACAAGCGGACAACAACGGAAAGAACGGATGTGGGGAAGATGTAGCGGATGTAAAGCGGACGTTATACCGAAGCCTAGTGATTGAAAGCAGGTGGAAGCTGGATGACACATCCGCAGGGCTTTCCAGGAGACAGCGAAGGCAGAGATAGCGGAAGGAAGCTGTATGCGTAGCGGATGCAAAGCGTTCACTGCGGCATCGCGGAGGATGAATTGTGCAAGCTCCGTGGATATAAAAGGATGCAGCTCGCAAGCAAGTCACCATCAGAGGAAAGACCTGCTGCCAGGACATCTTGAGGAACACCATGGGGAAGAAGAAGAAGCCTGTGCCTACTCTGCCAGCCCTGGCAAGAAGGATAGAACCCACCATCCCACCCTGGTGCTGACTTCTGAAGCTGCTGCTGCTGCTGCTCCTGGTGCTCCTGGTGTTCTGCTGCTGGTGCTTCTCTGCTGGTGCTGCTGCTGGTGTTTGCTGGTGCTGCTGGTGATGTTGGTGCTTCTGCTGCTGTGTTGTGGTGGTGCTTCTCTGTGCTGGTGCTGTCTTTCCTGCTGCTGCTTCTCCTCCTGCTGGCTGCTGTGGTGGACCAGCCCCAAGGCCTCAAAGCCCTGCTGCTGACCCTGAAGCCCCTGCCAGAGGAGGAAGAGGCAAGCAAGGAGAAGGGGCAGAGGAAACAGTACTCCATTTCTGAGGACCATGAGTAGGAGGTGCTGGAATGGCTGAGGAGAACGAGTACCTGTGGAGGAAGGGCCACAGGCTCTATCGCGACAGCCAAGCGGAAGCAGGCAGCGTGGAGAGAGAAGCAGAGAGCCTGGGCTCATACTTCAGATGTCCTCCTGGGGTGGTGGAAGTGTATGCACACCTTGGTATGGCCAAGCTGTACCTAAAGAGATCCAGGCAGGCCTGCTGTCAAGTTAATGACGGAGACCTATGTCATGCCAGGGTGCAGCTTCCTGGAGGGTGAGATCGCCACCGAGGAGCAGCCTTCTGTCAATGCCTCTCCCTCAGACAGCCCACAGAGAGCCAATCTTCTTCCAGCCAGGAGACAGCTACCGGTCCAGGCAGGTGTCTTTGGGGGCCCCAACGAGCAGAGACCCCCCGACAGCTGCACTCCCTGTGCCGGAGTATGTGAGGATCCCCTGTCTCAGATGGAGCAAGAAGAGGCAGCCCAGCGACCAACCCACACCACACCCAGCTCCCCTCCACAGAAAGCAGGCAGAGAGGCAGACTGGAGGGACAGAGCACACTGTCCTCTTGAGATCAGGGACACAATAAACAGCCACACAGATCTCCTCTCCCAGCTGGTCTACTTTGACATACCATCCTCCACCGCAAGCCTTCATCACGTACGTGAGCCAGCCCTCATGGACCTGCCCGAGGCCCAGTACCAGGTGATGAAAGGAGGATCACAGCTCTTCTGCACCACCCTCCAGGCCCAGCTGAACCTGCTGCTACCCACTCAAGATCTGCTCCTCCACCCCAGGCGAGTGCTCAGCCCTCCATGATTTTCAGCAGCCCTTGCTACCAAGCCTACACTACCAGGACTTCCCACAGCAAGGCAGCCCTTCGTCCACCCCAGGTTCCTCGGACACCAACACACAGATGCTCAGCTGACCCAGCTGCAGACCAGAACACCCCCAACACTCCTCCTTCCTCCACCCACAGCCAGCCCTTCCTCAGAACATCTGTCATCAGGTGTGCCTCACATCCAGGTCCTTGAGGAAGTGGCTCTCTACAACCTTCAGGGGACTGAGTCAGCTCTCTGAGAGAGCTTCCTGCACACACCATCTCCTGTTGTACTCTCGGGGCAAGGCACCCCATTGGCGCCTCAGACCAGCACTCCAGCAACAGCCACTCCAGTCCCTGGCACCTTTACATCTAGACCATGGGCACGCCTCAGAGTGACTGAGAAAGAGTGCCAGAGACTGAGTTGTTACCTGCTCACTTTATCTTTGCTTAAGACATTTACTTGGGTCATTTTGCTTTTTAATATTAGTCATACAGTTTGTATATATAAGGTTATCTTTGCTTCACAGCACTTGGTATTTTTTTTACTTAATAAAGTGTTGGGGAAAACTTTGAAAGGGTGAAGCCTTTGCATGCTTGTGGGATTGGTAAGGATAGCTGTGGGATTGATCTGTGGAGAGGTAGGATAGCTGTGGGATAAGAATAGTTGTGGGATAGATAAACCTCCAGTGCAAGCATAGTGGACTGTATGGTCCACCTCCAGCTGCCACACATATGGCCCTTTTATCAATAACAATTTAATCATTGATCCACACATTTCAACATAAACAAAACTCTTTATTAATGCCCATTCATTGTAAGGCCACTCAACTACATGGCCCAATCTCATCAGTGTGATGAGACAGGCTGAAGAAGCATCCATTAAGCATCTACCATCCTGTTTGCCACCCACTGTCCAGCTGGGGAGTTGCACCAGTGTTTCAGAGAGGTTGCGCTGCTTCTTCCTCCACGTGAACTTCTGTTGGGGCCTTGCACATCCACAGTGTCTATCAGCGTTTTGTCCTTGCCTCCATTCACCAGGCTCCATGTCCCCATTGCCTTGCTGGCGGTCACAAGCCTGTTCTGCAAACACTGGGTAGCAGGTGCACATGAGATTGTGCAGGATGCAGCAAGCTTCCACGATCCTCCTCCCAGTCCCTGGTGATGCTGCATGGTGGTGAGAAGTACCTGGAAACCTGTTGGCCAGGATGCCAAAGGCAAACTGAGCTCTTAAGTTTTGCTGCTGTTTGCCTACTCTGTAGTTGAAGATCTTCTCTTCATGGGTGAGGTATCTGGAAGTGTAGGGCTTCATGAGGTAGGTTCTGAGGGAGAAGGCGTCATCCCCCACGATGAAATTAGGGCACATCTTGTGTGTCGTTGGGCAGGAGTTCTGGATCTGGGAAGCCCACGATTGAGGTTGCGTTCCAGCCACCCTTGAGGTCACTGGCGTTGTATATCTGGCATATGAAGCTGACCCGTTGCTTGAAGCATCGATTGTACATGAACTTGTAGTCAGCATCAACAATGCGAAGAAGCCCTTGTAGTTGAAATAATTGGACCCCGATTTGGGTGGAGCTTGCAGGCCACTGCTTCCCATCTATGGCTCCAATGGTGTGGGGAAAGTTCCAACTCTGATACCACTGCTCTTCAACTTTCTCCAGCCTTTTCAGTGGTGGGACACTGAGGAGCTCCTCCATGTATTCTTCGATGATGGCCTGCACCACTTCTCTGGCCACAATGCTGATGGTGTTGTGTGGCACCCTCAGGCATACTGCATGTTTCTGTATGTGGTCCAGAGGCCAGATGGCGTAGTCAGTGCCACACTTAGTCCAGGGTCCAGCTGGGACGGAAGTTGGGTGTTTGCGCTTGGTAAACCTGGGTCTCAGACGCTCCACAACTTCATCAAACATGGCTGGTGGCATCCTCATGAAGTGCTGGAATGCACGATTGTCTTCATTCCTTAGCTCACCATCAGCTTGTCATAGAGTCCAAACTTCGCTCTTCTCCCGATCCATCGTCAGACCCACACAGTTCTTGGACGTGTCCTTACTCTTTGTGTAGAAAAGTGAAACAGTCTGAAGAGGGCTTGGTTCTGGTGTTGAATGATGGCGGGCTACCAAAAGGAGTGTGCGATGATCCATGGTGGAATCAATGATGATGTGGAGAGCAAGAGCAAGCGGTGAAGAGATCTGCACACCAGGCTGCTGGACTGAAAGTGAGATCCAGGTGATTTCCTCTCCCTTTTTATAGGAAATGTTGGTTTTTTCCGCTAGGTGTCCTTCCACATACTCTAGACATCCTCCAGACATCCTAAATATCCGAGATACATCCCATATATGAACCTTTTGTCCGTTTTAATATTTTATATCCAAGCTCATCCGCTTTCATCCTTTCTATGTCCGTGCTACACAATGTTCTGTGGACGCTTCCGCGTCCCTTTCGCTTCCTCCCTCTTTCGCTTTCCGCTGGAGCAGATGTGAGTTGCGCGGATGGCCAGAGGATGCTGAGAGGGTACATCGACGTGTAATGGATGACAACAGACGTAGAACGTTTGTTGCCCTGTATGTGTCATGGATGTGGATCGTATCGCAGCGGAAAGTGTTCATCCGCTCCAAAAAGTTTTGTGCAGCTCAAAACTTTTTGAGCAGATGCAAATAGCAATAGATGGATGTTTTACGGATAGAGCGTATGAAAGACGTACGCAGTGAGTACACAACAATGCATCGCGGTTATCCAACTGGATGGCAAGCTTTTTTGTCCATTTTACATCCTCTTTGCATCCGTTGGTTCAGTGTGACATGGGCTTAACCTTAGACAATTTTGTTTTCAAGAGAACTGAAACAATATATCTAATATTCAATCAAGTGACACACTCTAGAGGTGTTACAACAATAACCATCTGAATTCCCAGCCAGCGTGATAGATGTGAATAAAAAAACCTGTTGTTTCAGTGCTTCTAGAAAACACCTGGTTGGAAAAGGCCAATGAAGAAACATAGAACATAGAAAACAGAATAATAGGGTTGAGAGGACCTCGCAGATCTTCTAGTCTGTCCCCCTACACATTTCTTCTGTCCAGTGGTGGGATTAAAAAAAAATTACTACTGGTTTTGTGGGTGTGGCTTGGTGGGCATGGCAGGGAAGGATACTGTAAGATCTCCAGTCAGATTCTCCATGGTATAAACCTGCTGAATACCATATTTGCTTCTATCCCTATCCCAATCCTTGTACTATGCAAGTGCTAGATCCTCTTTTAACACGCATATCACACATTGAACTTTTGTAAAAAGGAACGAGGCTTCAAATGGTAACTTGTATCTGTCATTTGAAAACCAGGGAATACTGATATCAACACCAAGATAGTGAACCAATAGAGATGGCCTGATTTACTAAGTGAACCAGCTATGAACCATAGTAGGTCCCTTTAGCTATAGCTTACATTAACCCAGTGCACAGTAAATCAAAAGACCTCCTCTCACATCCTCTCCAGCAGACAACACCAAAATAAGCAAGGATTAACACAGACAAGCAATCAAACAGAATACATTATCCCAATTAAAGAAATATCAAGGAGAAATCCACACCCAACCTATCTGGCAATGCAAGCTACTGTATATAAACAGGGACCAAATCCCACACTCACTACACTGATAATGTTATATAGTTGAGTAATGAAATGTCTGCAAGTAAAGAACCAACCTGAGAGCATCAAGGACTCTACACTAACCCAATTTTGCATTCAGGTCACATTGATGATTGACTTGCATACATAATCACAGTTTGTAAAATGTCATCCTTATTTCAGCCCAGACTATAGATGCCAAGGTATCTTGTCATAAAGGTCAAGGCTGGCAAACTAAGCTCTAGTTTATTGCTGCTGTTTGCCTACTCTGTAGGCTTTCCCATTGTAAGTTACACACACACACACACACACACCCTTCAAAATATGAAGATTAATGTTTTGCCTACTGTGAGTAATAGACACTAGAATACCAGTTTAGCTAATCTTTCTTGCCATCGTGGAATTCCTTTTGAAATATATTTTACACTAGAAGCAACAATAAGAGCCAGTTTTGGAATGTATTTTGTAATACCCTAAAGTGTTTACAAACCATTTTCACAGACACAGAAGTATTCACAGGAGGAGTGTAGGTACAAGAGGGGTTAGTGGAATGACAAAAAACATTTCATAGCGATTCAAAATGTAAATCATGATAACACACACCTACTGTATACAAAGGCAGAAAAGCTCACCTTGCAATGGCACACAGCTGCTTTCATTATTTTGATAAAAGGTTTAGAACAGACCATGCTTTAATCTGCTTTGGGCAGAAGACTAGTGATGTTGATCTCATTTTCACACTGGCTTTGTAAATGTAACAGGTGAATAAGTCACTGATGCTCAAAAAGTTGGACTAATTATGAGTCAAGAATACATTTGGTTTTGAAGACAGCCATAAGACAAAATAATAATACAATAATACATTTAAAGCAGATATTATATTTACTTATATGGGAGGAAACCTTTATTGAACTTCATGAGATTTTTTTTTCTGACTAGATTGCATTGCCTTGATAATGAACTGCCAAATTCTTAACTCATACATGCTTATATGCAAGGTATTTTCTACAGAATTCAACCCTACCACCAGAATTCCAACTGCTTCATTATGAAATATTTTCTCTCAAAAGACCTAATCCAATTTGTTATGTGTTTTGTATTTTGATTGCAATACTGATAGTCCTCAAATTATGATCCTAATTTATTCCAGAATTATGGTTGTAAGTGGTTGTAACTTTTTTTAATCAATGGACATAATAATACCATATGAAGCTGAAAGAAGCTGTGAATGAACCAATAGAAATGAAAGCTGCAGCAAGATGTATGTGAACCGGGATATATAAAAAGAGTATTGCAGGATTATATTTGCAGTGAACATTAAAAAAAACACCACTAGGTAATTTGGAGTGTCCCAACTCCCTTGTGTACTTCCAGAAATCCTGTGAAACATTTTTTTTTGTTTTTCAACAGTCCTAGAGATCATCTGGCAGCAGGGACCCCACACACTGGCTGCCTCACAAGTAACATTCTTGTGGTCTTGTTTTTATTTTAGTTTAATTGTCTTAAGTGATCTTTATGGCATATTTTTAAATTTTGGAGTTTATTGGATTCTTTCCAGAGTCACTCTGTATGAAATGGGTTACTACATAAATATAAATAATAAATAAACACATGGATACAGTTCAAAACTACTATGGTGAAGTTTTGGAAAGCCAGAACAAAAATCCAGAGACTTTGAGGCAGCTATATAATCAATATGAAAAAGAAAAGAGAGTTCACCATTTCTCAGATAGAAAATGAAGTCAGGAACATAGGTGAACTCTGGTTGGGATTTATTACTTCAGGTTCTTAAAGAAATCAGGTCAACTTTTTCATAGCCTCAGTAGAATTTAATTTCTTAAAAGAGAGCAGAAGATCAATGTATCAATGGAAACCTTATTTCAAATAAACATTCGTATATGTAAGAGAACCTCGTGGCACTGGACATCACTGAAGCCCTGTTGCAGAACAGCCAATTCAGAAGGATGTTATGGTTCATGGGATGAAAGGTGAGAAGAATTTATCCTGTTCTTGATAAAATTATCTACTCTGGGAGTTGATACATCAGAATTGGGTATTTAATTAACTTTCTCTGTCCAACATTTAATTTCCATCATCATTCTCATTTTTTTCATGTCAATAGTATCATGATCAAAATTTTCAGATTATTCCAGCTATTCAAAAAGGAGTTATCTGATTTATCTAAAGCCCCCAATGAAATAAATAATCTGTCCATATAGCTAATCAAATAATATGTTAGTCTAATATTGAGCTAGGTGTGTGAGGCACAAGAATTAATCAGTATTCCTTTTAAAAAAGTTTCTAAATGCATAACCCAATCCAGAAAGAAAGAGATTGCCATGGTGAGAGTTGGCCATAGGGAAGGGTGAAGGGGAGCCAATGATGACATATGTGTTATAATATTAACAAGGAAATGTGGAGACATATATTCTGGCATCAGATATTATAACCCAAGTAGAATGTGTGTTATCTGGACCATGTAATAATCCAATGTGGATTATTACAGATGCCATTACTTGTGAAGACATCATTTCAAAGAGCCTGTCTGAGAATAACATAAAGAGTGCTTTATTTTCTATTTCATACTGCAGCTACATGGGAAAAAAAGATTTTAAAATATTCATTAAATTGATAAATCGGGCATCATGGATGGAAAGAATCCTTCTAGCTGGTATGAACAGGATTTCTTTTCTTTTTCTTTTTCCTAGAAAGGCAATTGATTGCTATGTAAAAGATGACATAAAATGAGGGAATAATTAAACTGAAATAAAATCTTCAAAGATCTCCCTTGAGCAACACAACCCTCTGTACTGAATATGATTCTCTACCTCATATGCCATCTGTTAGCCTGTCATCTGTTGCAGTAGCAGAATTTATGCCATCCAGCAAATATCCAACATATAAAGTTAATTCCAGAACAGAATTTCATAGGCCACTTTATTAAACCAACTACTGCACGTGCTGAAATATAATATAATTCTGAAAAAATACTTTAAGATACAGACACTTGATGCAAGAATATAGAAGCAGCTGGTGGGGCCACTGGAATATTCAGCACTTTGAACTGGTCAGTTGCAAAAATCAAATAAGACAGCCTCCCATTCAAGTTTAAGAATAATCATAAATGTTAATGAAGCAAAACTTTTGAATGGAGAAGATTAATTTGGAATAACCAACTCCATGAGTTCACACTTTTGGATGACAGTTGTTTTTACTGAGTCATTCCTGCTAAAACATAAACTGTGTACTAACATGAAACCTGAACTAAGTCAAAGCTGTATTTAAATATTCTAAAGAACCACATAAAAATCTGCTGCTTGAAAAATTATCCTGAAATACGTCATAGTGAAAATAGAAATATTTCTTATACAACAAAACTATTTCTAAACTTAATTACTCATTTATAAGGATCCTAGTACACTAATCCAGTGACGACATATAATATATGGACTTTTAAAAAAAGTTTTCAATGTTTCATAATTTTTAATGTTTAACTCAACATAATTTGGGAAGATTCTAATAAAATTCTAATAAATTGTAATGAATAATTTCCCTTCACTTAAAAAATTAATCAGTTATTCTACTTAATACAAAAGATTTTGGAATGTGTTAATAAAATTTAAAGATTCAACATTATCAATGGAAGGAATTCAGGATTTGTTCTTATAATTTTCTTGTCCATATATTAATATTTTCTTTTGATGTGGATCCCACATTGTGTGCCTGCTTACTCTCTTATAATCCCTTCCTCCTCAAGTAATGTAAACACAAACATTAATTTCCTTCTTGCTCGGTATCCCAGCATCAGGGTGACCATTCCAAGGATGAGAGTGGGAAAAAAGGGATACAAGATTTTCCATTTTACCCAGTTTCCTCATAAGCTGAGTTTCCAAAGCCAAAGTTTCCTGCCATTTGGTCTGACTTGGTTAATTGGGGTCTTACCCTTCTGATGGTGTAAAGCTGTAAATCAAAGAAAAACTTAAGGAAAATTGTAATGCAGTCACAGTCACATGATTTTTACTTTGCAACTACTTCATTAATAACCAATTGCTGGTCCCAATTGCAATCATCAAACAAGGACTAAGTTTAATAACTGTAATTCTGTTTAATTTCTGCTTTTGTATAGATACATATCAGAAATTAATATTGGGAAGGCAAACTCCAACAAGTGATTGCAAAGCTATTCCTTTTCAATCTCTGCTTAGATATGTCCCTGCTTCAATGCAAATACAAGTGAGGCCATGAGCTGGAAATCTGTAATTAGCAAAATATCAGCATTTTAAATCAAAGGTTTTTTAAAAAATATTACTGAGTTTTCTAAACTGAATTTTATTTGTCCAAATATATCTGAAATGTTCTTACAAATCAGAGAAAATTGAGCTTATTTTGACTGCAAAATTTATACCAGTGACTTCTGCAGATGCAAAAGAATAATTTCCTGTCTTTTAATTTTATATATTTCTGAAAAGCTGTATAAAATATTTAAAAATTAATATACAATTTCAAGGTGAAGGAATATAATCCTTTTCTGGCAAGACAAAAACATAATCTTCAAACTATTGTCATAAGATCAGTGCTTCACAGTGGTGGGATTCATTTGTTTTTTTTTTTACTACTGGTTCTGTAGGTGTGGTTTGGTGGGCATGGCAGGGGAAGGATACTGTCAAATCTCCAGTCAAAGGTGGTATTTGTCGGTTCTCCAAACTACTCAAAATTTCCATTACTGGTTCTCCAGAACTGTCAGAACCTACTGAATAACACCTCTGGTGCTTCAGTATTTTGAATTGGTATTATTTTACGAACAAAGCACAATACATCATACATCAAAATATGTTTCTGTGAACTAGAAATCATATTATCAGATATAATAAACTCTAATACATAAAACAGATATTATAATAAAAATATTAATTTTCAGTGTGTTATATTTTAATATAGTTTAATGCAGCTGCCCCTCTGGATAATATAGAAATAAAACTCAACATTTTTTACGACTGTCAGTATTGAGTTCTTAATTATAAATCATAAAAAAGAAGAAATTTTATGCTTTACAATGAATTTATAATGTAGAATATACAATATGTCTGGAAAATATTATTTTTTCTGAAACCTTATCCTACATTATAATACGTTTTCCTGAAAGGAAAGCAACTCTACACTGAAAATGATCACTTAAAAGGAGAAATGTGTGTGTGTGTGTGTGTGTGTGTGTGTGTCTTCCCACTTTATGAATCTCACGTTACAAAATATTAAATACAATTTTGCAGCATCCAACCCTATAAATATGTACATGCAACACCTATGCACACATAATACACATAATTGTATTGGGTTATATGCCTTGAGTTTGAAACCCCTGAGCTAGGTCGATGAGATAGATAGATAGATAGATAGATAGATAGATAGATAGATAGATAGATAGATAGATAGATAGATAGACAGGCAGGCAGGCAGATAGATAGATAATGCTGTATAGATTTGTTGCTGCCATTTAACTTAGATATAGATAGGTAGATGATAGATGGATAAATGACAGATGACACATAAATAGATAGATAGATGATACATAGATGAGACAGATAGACAGACAGATAGACAGGCAGGCAGATAGATAGATAATGCTGTATAGATTTGTTGCTGCCATTTAACTTAGATAAATGTACTCATTATTTTCAGATGCAAGAAATTAGGTCATAAATGCATGCTTTGGTCAAAAATTGATTTTTTTTAAAAAAATATTCTGTTATTTGCAAAGGGTTATTAACAGAGAAAGCCACTAAATGAGGAATGGATGTATTTATCAATTTAAGTATTTATCATAAAAATTGTCAGGACCATTGTATATAACTCTCATCAAAAATAAACACAAATGATTGCAATGAAGCCCCCATTTAAGCTAAAGCCTGCAGCTTGTGGGAATTCAATTTTGCACATACTACTAGTGTTATGTCCCTATAAACATACTGAACCAAACTCTCAATATTATCGGACCGATAGTTGTCTTGAATTTGGGTGAAAGTAAGTGACCAACAGTAATATTAATTACATGTCTGCAACACATTATCTTGTATTTTTGTGAAATGTCATACGATCTTCATGGGCTTCTAGAAATGACTCAGAATTATTGTTTAATGTTGTTAGTTTTTATTTTATATACAGTAGAAAGCAAACAGAATTTTCAGAAAGCAAAACAAGACTTCATTTTGTAGGTTAACCTAGTCCTAATACTTGGGTAGCTTATACAATTTTTTTTCAGATATTTCACTTTCAAACAATCACAAAGCCTGTACTTGCTTAATTTATGGTTGGTGCTGCATTCAAAGACATGTTAGGAAATCCAAGCCCAATTGTGCTTATGTCATTAAAGCTGCAGCCCCAAACTTACACACCTGGGGATAGGCATCATTCAGCAGCAAATATCAAATTTAAATTATCAATAAATAAAAGAAAAAAAGGGCACTGAAGTGGGAACACATGTTTTGGAGGAAGGATAACAAAATAGTACAAGGCAGTTTATAACAAATGTGGATATACCTGTGTCTAATTTTTTTATTATTTTGGACATAAAAATCAATATTGCACTATTACACATGCAGAATTTGTATCTTTCTGAAGCCTTCCTTTTGTAGAGAAAAATAAACTTGAATAAGTTGAAGGATTTCACAGGGAATGGAACTAACTTACAAACAGGAAAATGCAAGTCAACTGATAAAGACCTTAGATGATTTGATCAACTGTGTTCCCAGTAATTCTTTCAATTCTTTCTCTTTTAAGATTAAGTATACTTTGGAAGAGATGCCCTCTGTGTAGGCATTGCCACCCCAATTATTTCCCTCCCCCTTTTCAGTCTCTCTGAGATATACTCTCTTTCAAGGTTCATTCCTCATCACTCCTCATGCTATACTGCTGCTTATTAAGAGAGGAGTAGGAAAGAAAACAGGTAATTATGATAGATACTAAAGCTGAAGCTCAAATATTTTGGACACCTAGTGAGAAAAGAGGACCCCAATGTTAGGAATGATTGAAGGGAATGGCAGAGGATGATGTACTGAACAAATATTTGGGCAAATTTTGGGATACAATGGAGGACAGAGGAATCTGGTGTGCTATGGTACTAGAATCATGAAGAATGGATACGACATAGCAACTAAACAATAACAATAAGAATTACAACAGAAGAAAAGGGATTGAAAGATGAGCACAGGACCTTTAGATGTAGGAAGGTCTTTTAAGTTCTAAGGCTTCTGATCTCTATCCTAGCTAGAGTAGTGGTAGTAGTGTCTACTCATTACTAAGCATATAACAGAACAAAACTGTATATTGCAGAAAATATGACTTCAGCAACAGAGTGGTCAACACCTGGTACATCCTACCCAACTCTGTTGTTTCAGCCTCAATCCCTCACAGCTTGAGCCTCAAACTGTCTACCATGGACCTCACCCCATTCCTAACAGGTCTATAAAGGGGGCTTGCATAAGAGCACCAGCGTGCTTAATGTCCCTGTCTTACTGTCCCCATTTATCTGTATTTACTTTCATTGTTCCTGTTTATGGTCATACCTATACTTCTTATCTTATACATGTTTGACAAACAAATAAACAAATAAATATATGATATAAATCAATATCCCAAGAAAGTTAGTATAATGTAAGACATTTCACAATTTAATACAATAATCAATGTGAATAATTCTTAATATTACTATAAGTATAACAAATAATTCCCTCAACATTGTCCAACTATTTAAAAAGTCTGCACTACTATTACTATTAACCTTCTCATCACTCCTTATCATCCATCCCCTTCCACTTGTGACTGTATGACTGTAACTTTGTCGCTTGTATACTTACAATTTATATTGACTGTTTCCTAGTATGATTTGATTGCTTATTGTACCNTGTACACTGAGAGCATATGCACCAAGACAAATTCTTTGTGTGTCCAATCACACTTGGCCAATAAAGAATTATTCTATTCTATTCTATTCTATTCTATTCTATTCTATTCTATTCTATTCTATTCTAAACAAAAGTCTTAGCACTGTTTCTTTCACTATCCTTTTTAGCATGAGATTGAGTCATCAAAGAAAGTTAGCCAGGATATATAGCCATGTAAATTGGTCTGATCATATCCTTTCTTTTTTTTTTGTTCAGAAATATAACCAAATAAAAGAGGAAGAAAGGGTATACGGGTGAGAAGATGTGTGATGTTTCTTTATAATATAATTTTGAGACTTAACAATTGTGATCTGACATCCCACCTCCTTGCATTGCAAGTTGAAGAGGCAGGATTTCAAGGTACCAAATCCAAGTTTTGATAGCAATATTTCCTATACAGTTCCTCTGTCTTCTTGTGCCTGCCTACAATTCTAACAGGTTGTATCTTTGCAGATATTTGATTCAAACAGCACAAGCTTGTTTAGGTTAAGCAAATAGTCACTAAGTGATATAATGCAATTACTCCAAATAAAGACCAAAGAGAAAATTGATTTAATGAAAGAATTGGCTGCAATCAGTGTTAAATTGAATTGTAATTCTTAATGCTCTGTATTTAAGACTGATACATACTATTTTAAACAACAACAAAACAGACTGGGCAGCTTGATCCTAGAACAAAAGAAGTAATTAAAAAAATCTTAATTAGTCTGAGTTAATTTTGCCATTAATCCTAAATGGTGTCAGTGGATCTAATGACTGAGAACATTAGTGTCATAATCAGTTCCAAATTACAATATTGATTAATTCATTCCCTTCTTCCAGTTGTGCATTATATTGGTACTGGCACAGATCAATTGGCTAGAAGCCATAGCCTATAAAATGTGACAACAGTTGCATAAGAGACATTTGAAGACAGAAAACTCAAACATTCTTACAAAAATACACTGAATATATTAGCATAATATATTATATAATAACAATAACAATAATAATGTCTAATATATTAGACATAATAATCTGAACCCAGTAGGCTAGTGGTTCAATCCTGCCAATGCATCTTGGGAATTTGGGGAAATAGAGAGATCCCCAAAGATGGAAAGATGTTGTTGAAGTTGAGGAGAGGAAAAGTTTAGGTGGGGAGTAATTATTTCATATGCATACAAAGTTGTCAAAGATATTAACAATATTTATTTTTAATAAATGAATTCATTCAGTGAATGAATGATGGTAAAAATGATAACAGGGTTAGAATTCTGTCTGTCTATTTGTCTGTCGACCTTTCTGTTGCAAGATAATTCTACAAAAACTGTAAAGGATGGAGCCACATTTGATGTGGATGACACAAGGGCTTGGAGAAAAAAAAATAATCCAGAAAAAATTTCCCATGTATCCTTATAGAGCAAGGGTGTCAAACTCGCAGCCCATGGGCTGGATGTGTTACCTGCTGACCGTGCCCATGCCTGGTTTAATGAAGGGAAAAAAATCATGATATATCATGTGACACCCCTGTTATAGAGGGGATAGCTGAACAGTAGCTTGAAATGTTGTTGATTGCTTCATTCTAAGATGCTGTCCTTTCTCCTTCCTAACCATGTGGCTATGCACATATGCATTCAACTTGATTCAACTCTAGAATACATATATACAAATTTAAGCAACACATGCATTTATTATTTATGACCTGGGGAAAATTATTTTTTTTCTCTCTTTCTCTTTATCTACCTACCTACTTACCTACCTACCTCTTACTTCACCGAATCCCAAACCTTCACTTTTGAAGATAATATGCCACACAACAACCCAGACTTAATAATTGTTGATAAAAAAGATTAAAAAAAAGTCTGGATAGTGGACACTGCAACACCTGGAAACAGCCCATGAGAAGAAAAAAGAATTGAAGAAAAGCACAAAGTATAAAGACCTCTAAATAGAACTACTAAAGAATAAAAATGTAGGCACAATTCCAAAATATCTGGACCATCACTGGAATTGACAAAATCACCATTGGTCAATTGCAACAGGTAGCTTTAGTGGAATAGTTGACATCCTCTGATGTTTTCAACCAACTTCTGCCAAAAACCTTCTCTTTTCCTTTTAATACTACATACAATTTTGTCCTAACCTTTCTCTCTAAAAGGAGTTATGACTTAATCAATCTTTACAGCAAAATTGCTCATGAGATGACCTTTGGTTAGCTACTTTCTTAGTCTAACTACCTACTTACCAAGGCTGCAAATTTGGAAGACATTTCTATCTGGACAGAACATTAACTCTGACACTGACTTTGTTGTAAACCATTCTTGTAACATTCGACTGACATTTGATTGGCCTGTAAAACTTTACTGTGTATTGTTAACCACTCACTATAATGTTGCAGGTAGCTTTAAGATAACGTCAAGAAAATCCAGGCATTATTAAATTGTTGGCATATCTGTTTTTATTTCTACTAAACCATTTTTGAGGCATTTTATCTTGACAAGAAATATTTTTCTTATTTTTAAACACAGAACTGTCTAATGTATTTGGAAAACATTTCATATTTATAAAACCTTAAAACAGGGACATATTATTGTGATAATAAGTTGATCTAATTCAATATTACTTCACTGTACATTTTAACCCCTGAGATGGCTACTTCCCTGTGAACTCTTTCAAATAAAGTTCAGTGAATAAGCCCTAAGGCCAATATATTTCATAAAAGCAGATCAATCATACTTAAACCCACTAGTGTCCATTCCTTCAATGTGATTTTTTTCCTCTTGAAATTACCATAGTCTTGCACCAATTTCTAACTGTTCTCTTGCCAAAGAATATATTTTTCCTGAAAAGTGACAGAAATTTCATATTTATTCTTATGAATAATTCTTCCAAATAAAGGTCAGTGAACAATGATAACCTAACCAGCATATGTAGTCTGCTTTAAATGTCTCCACTGCACAAACCAACAGATAAGATTTTTGTAAGTCTTCATGCTCAGGTTGAATCTCATACAAGAATTTGAAGTTCAAAGACCACAAAAAAGGTCATTTTTTTTCTTTTTAGTTAAATAATGATAAATGAATCTTCATATTTGTTTCATTGAATGCCTCATATTATTGTTCTTTCATTCGTTTGATCTTATCTTTTTTAAGACTGCATGAAAATTCCCATTTATTTTGGGGTACATTCCTCCATTATTAGACTCATTTTTTCTTATATATTATTGACTTTTCTGAAACATAATGCCCCTGTAATGCATGCATATATATAGTAGCATTACATATTATATATTACATGTGCTACTTTTGCAGCCAGCTACCTACAATTTGGAAGTTCAAATCCCACCAGGCTCAAGCTTGACTCATCCTTCCATCCTTCCGAGGTGGGTAAAATGAGGAACCAAATTGTTGAGGACAAGAGGCTGACTCTGTAAACCACTTAGAGAGGGTTGTAAAGCATTGTGAAGTGGTATATAAGTCTAAGTGCTATTACTATTATTTAAAATACTTTAACTGCAGAACTACATCCAAGTTCCAAAGATGCTTTTTCAAAAGGCAAGTAGACTTCCTTGGGTTTTTTTTTCCCTTTAAAAAGTTTTGCTTCTCACTGAAGAAGCTACTCAGATGAGAAGCAAAACATTATCAAGAGAAAAAAAAAACCCAAGAAAGTACAGTTCCCTTTTTAGAAAAGCACCTTTGGGACAACCATGACCTGGATGATTGAGAATCTCCATGGACAACTGCCTCAGGGAAAAATATAGGTACTGCCATAATTAAATTGCAGTGCATGTAGCAGAGAAGTTAAATGGTAACACCATTTTAACTTTTACTTCACAAGGAATTCACCAAAAACCTAATGCAGAACTTCACAGAACAGAGGTCCCCAAATTTGGCAATAGTGACTGTTCAAAGTTACAATGGCACTGAAAAAAGTAACTTCTGACTATTTTTCACAATTACGATCTTTGCAGCATAACAATGGTCACATAACCAAAATTCACATACTTATATATATATATAGATAGATAGATGGATAGATACAGATAGATATATAGATAGATATAGATATATAAAATACCCTATCTTTACTTCTGTTGTATTGCTACCAATGAACCAGTGAACCTGTTTAAGGATGATGATTAATCAAAGACATATGTGAATCTTATATTTAAAAAGTGGACAAGTGACCATTTTCATTATGTTGCAGAAATTTATAGAGCTAAACCCCATTGCTCGTTAAAATGATGGGCAGTTCTCCAGGCCTAAAACTTAGGTTCGTGTCTTGAACAATTGTCCTTCTTCCCCTATTTTTATTGTAATTGATGCAAGTTTCAAGAACATTCAGAAAAATGCACAAGTTTTTAAAATTGGAATTGGCCTAATAAAATTAATATAGATTTTATATATATATATATATATATACACACATACATACATACATACATGCATACATACATACATAAAATTTGCTTGTATCTTTGTCCTTTGTATATGAAATATGTGTTGGTAAAGCAGTGTTCTGTTAGTTCCATGAGGCTGTTTAGCTGGCTGGTATTTATTTTGGATTATTTGAAGAGGTTCTTCTCGGACTTTGAGTGAATATGAACCACGAAACTTCAAGCAGGATTTCTCTTCCACGTGTAGATCTTTGATCGATTTTAAGGTAAGCTGGTACTGAAGGAATGATCAACAGAAATGATCAAAGATGCTACACGTGGAAATTGAAGAGGAACCTCTATGGGGATACACTGTCACGCATGTTCATGTAAGAAACAAGACAACCTGTTCATGGAAGAATTCGAATCCAGAGCGCCGTGGCTAATGCACCCCACAACCCAAACTATGGCTAAGATACATGTGACACCATTTTTGTATTGGCCCTGGAAAAAAAACCTGAACAATTTCTAAAACATCTAAAAGAGCACACACCGCAAAATCAAGTTGTATCAACCCTGGAAAACGGAAATAAACAAAAACAGCAACACTTCCTAGATGGTACTAATCTATCAAAAGATAGATGGCACACTAGAGACACGTATACAGAAGCAAAAACACACCGAACCGCTACCCTGGCTATTACGGTGTCACTAATCCTCACTACCGACACAGCACAGGATAAATACGTGGCCAAAGCATTTACTACTATCACAGAACCATCCCTGGCAGATCAAGACACATTATAAGATGATCTATGGCACCGCGACAAGTATGACAGCCATCGGCTTTCCAACAAAAACAATAATGTCACCCGAGCTGAATCCACAAAACTACAACTAAGACAGAATGAGACGCATGAAGATCAACAGACCTATGGAACGGCTGTCCGCTGCCCCTACATAAGCAGGTACTAGCAGACAAAATCCAGTAAGATATGCTACAAAGGCGATCGACATCAAAGACTGCCTATCAAAGACAGACAAAACTAGCAGCCATCCTAGAAACGCCAAAGACAAAGTTGACCTGAAAATCATAGGCTGATCGACAGTTCCTGGCTTCATGCCAGCCACAACATTGGACAAGACCATGAGAAGAATAAGTACCCATGGATGAAGCCAAAAATGCAGTAAAAAATGAGTAAAAAAAGCTTACTAGTTCCAATATATGAAAACCACAGGTTCACACATCAACTTCATGGCACTAAACCTAGCCACTATATGAAAAGCCATGCACAGAATTATCAAGAAGGCATAGTGTATTGGAAAAAGACTGAAGAGCAGGAATAGAAGAGCTGATTCCACAGACTGTCATACATTTGAAGCCCTGCATATGAATAGAAAGATTCCACACACAAGCAGGCCAAACCACCTGGGCACAAACAGACTCCCCGGCTGATACTTAGCTAAACAACCCCACCAGGCACCCAGATGAAACCTTAGCTTGCTAATCAGATGATAGCATCCTTCACACGAAGCCAAGCTGCACTGAAAGCTCCAATACAGAACAAGAGGTGTTTGCCAGCCAATAAGCACAAAAAGACAGAGAAACAGAAACACAATCATAATAAACTCCAAGAAGATAAACACGACGCAAGACTCAACCAATCAGGATGTAGAAAAAAATCATCCTGGCACAAAGCAATAGGCTAGCCTCATTTAAAACCAACAGACTGTGATAGCTGACACAGCATACAAACTCAATAATAGAAGACTGATGAATGCAGATGAGATTCTGCGAACGTTGCTACAAACTTTAAAAAGCATACAATGAGTGGGATAAACACCCGAAGGAAGCTGGACAGCACACATATAAGTACCCGCGAGAAAATTAAAAAAATTATTATATATATAATATATTATATATATATATATATAATATATATATATATATTATATATATATATATATATATTAATAAATATATATATATATATTTGTTTTCTGAGGTTTTCGCGGTTTTGTATAAACCTAAAAATATACGATGTGTGCGACAAGAAAAAAATTACTCTGGTTATTCGGGTTTTCTCCGGTAGAATTGGAAGTTCTAGGCAAACGTTCGATAAGTCTCAATTCATCATACTTCAGGCTTGTTTCTTCAGCTCTGTGCTTCTCAGAGTAATGTGACTTGCAGCTGCTTCTTCCTTTAACTGCTAGTGGGGTGTGACTTGATTGGGTGGGTGATTTGCTTGTGTTCTGATTGGTAGGGGGGTTGGCTGTGTTTCTGATTGGGCTGGGGGTGGTTGTTCTGCTTAGGTGGGCCTGGTGTGCTCAGGTAGTCTTAGTTGCTGGGGATTTGAGCTGGTGAGCTGGATCTTGTGTTGGCTTCGTGTTCGTGGCATTGCCACATCTATGGCTGGGTGTCAGTTTGCTTTTGTATGGGTCCGAGGGGTTTGAAGTGGGTTGGTGAGCTGCAGTATGGCTTTCTGGTTCGTGGTCGCTGTCTCCTCTTCTGTGTGGGTGTGATCTTTTTTTCTGCGTGGAAGTGTGGTGGTAGCAATCTTGTGTGGCACTTGTGGGTGTGGGTCTGGTGTCATTCTTCATGTTGAGGTACTCGTTTATTATCGAGGGAGATTTCAATGGTGGTAGGCGGTGAATACATCTCGTTTGTTCATGCTGTGTGGGCGTTTTCTCTATTCTAATGGTTCTCTATTATTCTGTTTGTTGAAGGTGTTCAGTTGTTGGGCGATGGTTCTGGTATTTTTAAAGTCAATTTCTCATGCTGTGGCTTCTGAGAATTTTGTTTCGTGTGGAAAAAAAAACCCAAAGGGAAGAGGTTTCCTTTTTTCCAGTCTTTTTTGATTGATGTTCTTGGTTTTTCAATGCAGTGCATAATTCTTTCTGTTAGTTTGTCCTATTATTAGTGGTGGGACAGGCAAGTGCAAGGGATTTCGTAATGACTCCTTGGTTTTCTAACTTGATTTTGTCTTTTCAGGATTTCTTAGGAGGCTGATACTTTCTTCTCTTGTTTGTGCAGAATGCTGTTTTAATGTTGTTGCTATTTTGGAGGATCTTGCTGATTTTGTCTGAGTTGGCCTTTATATTGGAGAGGGCTTTGCATTCTCATTGTTCTCTTGTCTTGGCTTTTGGTTGGGGTTTCTTTGGAATAGGTTGGTAAATCTTTTTTTGGAATCCTTGGCTGTAAGTACATTAAGTGAGTAGTGTGTAGTTCGGATTTTTAAGTGTTTGTTCATCGGTATGCATTTTGTTTGGAGATGAGTGTCTGGTACGGAATTGAATCTGTGCTGGGTGTGGTGTGGAGTGCATTGTAGATAGCGGTTTGTATTGTTTTCTTGCTGGTAGATGGTGTGTCCTAGGGAGCCATTGGATTTTTTGTATACAAGCACATCAAGGAAGGGAAGTTTGATGTTGGCTTCTGTTTTCCTCCATCAGGAATTGTATAATTTGGGGTGTAGGTTGCTGTTTGAGGTGTGTGAGGAAGTTGTTCAGTTTTTCTGTTCCCATGTGGCCAGAATTATGAAGGTGTCATCTACGTATCTGAGGCCAGAGTTTGGTTGTGATCATATTTTTCTAGAGCTTGTGTTCTTTCAAGTGGTTCCCATGTGGAGGTTTGCGATGACAGGTGAGACGGGGTGATCCCATGGGTGCTCCTTCTATTTGTTTGTATTTTTGCCATTGTATGGTGAGAGTATGTCATTGATAGGCAGCTGCGTTGGTAAGATCTAGGATGTACTTGGGGGGGTTGTATGTGTGTTTTGGATGGCTGTCAAGGCCTTCTTTATATGGCACTTTGGTGAAGAAGGGATATGACATCGGAGCTCAATAGTAGGTCCGCTGGGGTTTGTAAGTTTTTTTCTTTATGATCTCAGTAAACTGGAATTGAGTTCCTTACCTGTGAAGTTGATGGATTCTGCATAGGTCTGTAAATTGTTTGGCGAGAAATTTGGCTACCTCTTACAACCCCATAAGAGTTAAAAGGAAGAAGCAGCTGCAAGCTCACATACTCTGAGAAGCACAAGCTGAAAGAAACAAGCCTGAAGATGCGATGAATGAGACTTCATCGGAAATCATGCCTAGATTACTTCGCAATTCACGTTGGGAGAAAACCCGAATAACAAAGATCAACTATATATATATATATATAATATATATATATAATATATATAGTATATTATATATAATATATATATATAATACACATATTTCCCTTTTAAAATTCAATAAAAATATACTATCTGTCTGTAAAAATCTCTAAATAATATAACACAATAAAGTTTCCATAACATATAAACACCCCAACAAATATATATGACTTTCTGGAATACTTTTGCTCAGAATCTATTGTTAGCAGCATTACAGTATCAGTTTAAAGCTTCAAAAGGAAAACCGATATAGTGCATTTTTCATTAAAAGCCTTAAAGGAAAGAATGCATTTTTCATTGAGAAGGTAGGAAGCTCAGTACATCGTTTATAGACTTTAATACTTATGTGATACAAAACCAAATCAATTTTTGTGGACATTTCTGCTTTGGGAAAATTTCCTGGTGGTTAATGGATTTAAGGTAGAATGTATTCTGTGAAACTTCAGTGAGTATTTTAAAAACAATCGGCGGCTTCTTTGAGAATAAAAGTACTGTAAAGTAGCCTGATAAAATGCTGGAAAGCATTTATGAATGTATGTCTGGACATTTAAATAACACACACATACACAAAACCATCATTTTCTGTTTTACATAAGTTCCAAAAAGTTATCTCAAAACAGAATCTTTTTAATTTAAGAAAGTTTAATTCATTCAATTTTGTTTATTAAAATGAATCAATGATATTTTATCTTATATATTTTCATAGGAATGCCTGTCCTCTAATCACATGTCTGTCTGTCTGTCTATGTCATCTATCTATTTATCTATCTTTTTTGTTTGCTAAATTAAGTTTGTAGACACAGCCCAAACATTATTCCAATTTCCTATTTCCATATTTACAGTCCATGAATGGAATTTGCACATTAGAAGCATATATTTCAAGTCAACTATAATTACTGTACTTGTTTCATTGATTTTAAAGGGAGTTATAAACAGTCATTGGTTAGACTGATTTTCAAATTAGAATTTCTGAACTGTAGTTCACTAACAATAGCCAGTGACTTAGAAGTGAATTTACAAATTTGTTCTGGAAGTCTAGAGTAGATTTTGGAAGATCACATGAGGGAATTAAAACAACAACACTTTGTTTTGACTGTAGAAATTGATACAGAAAGTGATGTATCATTCATTCCAAACTTCAGTGCATAAATTTAGTCTAGTGAATATTATTGTTTTATTTTTACCCTCACGTCTCTGTCAAAAAACATATACATTATATTGGACAATTTTGACTTTTGCAATTTAATATTATTAATTTTCAGTAAACTATTTTGGCTTCAACTGTTTTAGGAACAGAATTCACAAGCAAGGGTTTTAATTTTTCATAAATGAAATTAGTGTTAGTTTCTTGCTAACTGAACCAAAACTTACATTGCTGATGCTTCAAGCCAACAACAAATTTGTTAAATATTACAATATTAAAGAGTAGTATATCTTTTGAAGCCTACCATACAATGTGTTATCTGGATGCTAATTTGTAAAAGAGGACAGGGTAATCCCTATAATCCTTTGTCTCTGGCTTCACAAATAATTTGTTTTATCCACTTAACACAGGTATGGGTCTTTCAACACTTTCAATACCAAGGGAGGCCATCCTCCTTTAGCCTTCATTTTTAGCACTGTTTTCATTCTTTCATTTTTCGTTAACAGTTTGGCCACAAAAAGATTTTGAAGCAAAACCAAGAAAGTGTGGTGGCCTATTTATTCACCCAAAACTATTGTGTTAACTCCCTTTTCCTAACCATTAGTCTTACTGTGAGCGCATAGTTTTGATCAAGGCACCATGGATGCATTAGCAACTAAGACTTTTCTTTTTAAGGGATACAATACCCTATTTAACTTTCAAACCCATGGTGAGAATTATGAACTGCAGAGGAGAAATCAAATACACCGCACTGGAAGCAAAGCTGAGAAAGTTATCAGTCAAAAAACTCTCTGAAATGAAATGATGTGGCTTTATACATTGATCAAAGGATCAACTGCTGAGAAGGACAACAGTTTACAAGATGAACTTTCATGAACTGAGACTTTAGATACAGGAAGCTCCTGATGTCAACATTTCAGGCTAATACACATTTTTTTTTTGTCCATCTAGCTTTTTAACCAGTTTCTTCATGAGGTACACCAGGGTCTTTGTGGCTTTGAAACTGGCCTAGCCAACTGTCAGCAAATACTAAAATCTTGTACCAACACAATTGCTGCATTTCCATACATCAGCTACAAAAAGCTCAGTTGTGCAGGCTTTGATAAAAAGACGGAAGAGAAGACTGTTGGGGGTGGGTGAGGCAGCTACCATAAGGGGGCTGGGCTGCCTGTTCTGAATGGCTCTTCAAGACCAGTAATGAAATAATGATCTTCTTTAAAGAAATGGTAATGAAAAGGAAGACAGATGCAGTTTGCGAGGAAATAATTGACTGGGGAAAGAGGGTGGAGGAATTAGAACCGCAGTTGCTGCAGAAAATCAACTGTTAATAAATATCAGAAACTGCAGTCAAATGGCACGTTAAACTGCTGCATATGTTTCTCCTGTTACTAAATGGGAATCATTTGGTACAGAAGAGAGGCTGATAAGAGCCCCTCCTCTTGTGGCAGGCAATCATTTTACATTTTACATTATTTGAAAAGAGCTTGATTATTTTTCTTTGAACGCAGCAAGACGATTCACATTTACCTGTCAACAGTTTTCCATTCCTGTTTTGCCTACCTACTTAAAGGTTCCTGATCCAAGCAGTGGAAGCTGAAGTGGCATAAAAATAAATAATAATTTGTGACCATTAGCATCAATTTCCCTTTGGCCCATTTTCAATTACAAGAATAAAAAGAAAAAAGCAAACAGGGTGGAAATAAAACTGTAAAATGCACTTTACTAAGGGACACAGTTGCTAGGCATTATCCCCTTAAATTTGAAATGCTCATGATTGAGTGAGGGGGAAACAACCAGTAATTTTGCAAGTTTAAACATATTGGTGTAAAAATATCTTTCTACTAAAACAGATATGTCCTCCTCCATCAAGGGAAGAGAGGATTATCTTGGCATCCATTCTTCATTATCAAAAGATCGCAAAGCTAACCTCTTTTTTTATTAAACAGGAAGCTTGGAACTTGAATGTGATTAGCAGTTTATGGAATATTTCCCTGTAAAATTAACAGGAATGGCTTGAATTGAGGGAAAAGGAGGAAGAAAAAAAATAATTTTAAAAGAAACAATACTTTGTTTAAACAATCTTCCCTTGACTATAAAAATTATCATTTACATTTTCTGAAGTCATTAAATTGTATTGCCCAGGATCAAAATACCCAATAAACTGATTCTGTGTACCTGGTTAAATACACAGTCCTCTTTAATTATGTTATATTGTGGGCCCTATGGGAAGGCTTCAAGGACAAAGCCTTCAGCAGATGCCGCATCATGTTCACAACCACGAATGACCTACCTCTGGAATATGTTGTGGAGAGTAGTTCAGAAGCAGCCACAATTATTGAATGGTTTTCCTAAAACATTTTGGAACCTAGAGCAACAAATTGGGGAATGTTTCTGGAGTGAAATTCCCAGCTGCCATAGTTATAATTTATAGAATGGAATGGATAGAGACTGAGCAAGATATTTAAGTAGAGAAAGTCACATTTTCCTTCTCCTTGCTGTCTCCTTCATTGTTTTGTCTTTCTTTTCTTCTTCCCTTTATGCATATTCTCCTCTTGTACAAAGGATCCAATTGTCAAGAATCCTCCTCTACGTAGGAAGTTCTCTGTAGAACCAGCCACAAAAATAATTAAAGAGAAATGCACACGATAACGCGGCTAAGTATGACTTTGGTAGAGGGGTGGGATTCTACCGGTTCAGATCAGATCAGGCAATCGTGTTCCCATGTTCAGCTCACTCTGAACTGGTTCACTGTGACGAGGAAGCGGGCCCACCCACCTGCCCCTGCTCTTTCATGTGTTTTATGACTTTGTTTAGAGCAGGGGTCACCAACCTTTTGGACCTCAGGGACCACCAAACTCATTTGGATCCCAGGGTGTGGCCTAATTTGTGGGTGTGGCTTGGTTGTCATGTGACTGGCTGGGCATGGCTTGTATGTAAATATTATAAATATTTTTATAAATATTGAATTTTTTTATAAAAAAGAGCAACTTTTACCCAAAATCAGGCAAAGCAGACAGATTGAATTGCTCACAGAATCATTCAGTGATCTCTCCATCTGCCATTGGCTTGCTCAGTCTCTCAAATTTGCTTGCCATTAGTCTGCACTGAATTTGCTTGCAAGCAAACCTTCAGTCCCAAGGGAGGTTCAGCTGTGCTGAGCAGAAGTTCTAAAGACTAGCTAGAGAGCAAGAATTCCAACCATTTCCTGCTTCCTAGCTAATCTAAATCTCCTGGCACAGCAGAACAGATGATGGTCAGAAAAAGAAAAAAAAACAATTTAGCAGGCAAGTTTACCAGGTAAGGAGTGAGTGGGCGGGAAGAGTTCCCGCGGGCCATGGGGGTGGCGCAGCCTTGTGTTTCTGTGCAGCCTGGATTAATTGCTTTTTGGGGGTGCTCTGGGGGTGAGATTTTTCTGTGGCCCACCAAAATTTTCTCACGGCCCACCAGTGGGCCATGGACCACCGGTTGGTGACCGCTGGTTTAGAACACAGCTGATTCACATGGTAGAGCAGTTTGCTGTGCCTCAGCTGTTTTCTTCACAGAAGCTGCAGTTGAAGGAAAGTATGGGCTTGCCTCTTTTAAATGTAGAGTGTGTGCATGGAATGTGTGTTTGGCGCAAAGTGCATGAAGCATGCAATCACCAAACTGGTTGTTATACTGGTGGAATCCCACCCCTGCTTTGGTACCATTAATGACTATACTATGTTACTGTAGTAGAATGCCTTTGAAATTATTCCAAGTGTGAAATAGTTATGCAAAATATCTCAGATATGTCTTGACTCAAACAGATTAATGGTAGCTAAGAGATCCCATTCCCCCTTTAATAAGTCCCAGAATGTCCCTTTTTAAACATTCAGATCCTTTTGTGAATAGAGTTTACATATTTTTGATGTGAGTCACCAGTCTTTTCATTCTGATTACTTTCCATGGAAGGCCTTATTTTCTTCTTGGCCTTCACTGGTTCAAGCACTCTGCCATCTAATCTAAATGACTAGGTCACCTAATTTTTTCTTTTAACAAGCATGCTTGACATTATTATGCATTATTTATTATAAATTAAATATTATTTAATTTAAAATAATTAAATTATATTTTGAACAACCCGGATGTGAAGAATAGTAGTCAAGTGCTATTATTAATATATAAAAAACAAGAAGCCAAACACTCATAAAATGGATAAGCTGCAAATATTTTCAATACAGGTCAAGTTTCAAACATGGTTGATTCATTATCTTGGAAGTCGGTTATTTATACATTTCAGTGGAGAAAGAGAAGCACCTGGACCTATGCAGTGTATTTGTTGCCCACTCAAAAATTATAGCTATTTTTCAGATTGATTTCAAATGTCATCCAAAATAACCAGAACAGTTAGAAATATATTATTAAAATGGCTTAAATTAAATATCTTCCCAAATACAAACTTCATAATCCTGATCTTTATATATCAATCGGAAAACTAAAAATATCACTTTGACCAGATGCCCTTCTGTGAATAGCCCCTCAATGACAAAAGTTCATGACTCTGGGCAGCAGTATTAAAATGTAATAGCAGTATTAAAAAGTGTAAAAGCATAAATAGCTGTCAGGTGCAAACAACCAGAATCACTAATACATAGTCTCAAAAGAAGCTTTGTTGCTGGTCAACTATGTTATAAGAATCTAAACAGAGTAACTGTGTTCCTTTAGGAATGATCAGATGAGGTTTCAGGAATTCTGGAAGATGTCAGGCTTCTGCATTTTCTGCACTGCAAAGACTTCAAACTCAGCCCCTACTTCATACCTCCCTCCAAACTAGCTGAGTATTATGGCATCAAAAGAAAACAAAAACCATATACAATCTGGAAATAAAGTCACTTGCAAAGTAAAAAAAAAGTTGACAATATTACTAATATATAGGAGGAGTTCCATAAGAACACATGGTACCTTGATGATATTAGGTTATGTCTTCATGATGTATGATAAATAGACTGTGGTTATGAATAATTTAAGATTCTTCCCGAGTCACATGATAATATGAAATTTCCTTATTAACAGTAGCAGTAGCACTTAGACTTATACACCGTTCTATAGTGCTTTACAATGTCAGCTTTATTTGCATATTTCCCTCAACAATCTGGGTCCTCATTTTACCAACCTCACAAGGTTGGAAGGCTGAGCTTCAACCCTGAGCTTCATCAGGATCAGACTCCAGGTTGTGGGCAGAGTTTGCCTGCAATATTACATTCTAAACACTATATCACCAGGACTCCCTTAATGGTGAAAAGTGAAAGTTTGGTGTCTTTTGCTGGTCTTAGCTCATCAATAAGTTCAGGGGGAAAAGATCTTCTCAATGTTGTCTAGGCAATCTCATCCTTGATCCTGAAAGGTGACATGATATAATTGTGAATAAAGCTGTAAATGCCATGGGACACCAGACTAACTTCAAGAGTTGTGGAAGATGATATCTCACCAATGATGAATTAAATTTCAACAGCCAGTTCAATTGGCTTCTCATATGAAATTGAAAGAGGCTGGCACCTAATTTGCCTTTTATCTGTTTCTGTTAGAGATAATAAAGAATTTGCAATTTTAGTATTATTTATGAATCTTCTTCAAAGAATAGCTTATACTGGGTCCATTTCATCAGCCTTGGAAGTTATTTTTGTTTGATTACAATGTTCAAAACTAAAATATATCCTGAAAATTCTTTAAAATTGTTCAGTATGTTTAATTTAAAAAATGGGGTGTGTGGATTTCTCTTTTTAAGGATCCTCGATTTCCTCAGAATCTCCAATTTTTCCTCAATAATGCCAGATTTATAGAATTGTTTCTTTTGTTCTCTTGTGAACTGATAGAATACTACACTGTCATAGCAGTCTATTTTTTCTTCCCTATTAAACATTTTTTTAAAAAAATTACTGGAGAGTTTTTACTGAACATCCTTAAAACAGACTTGCCCCACTCATTTCAAAAGCTGGGGAAAATTATAAATCTGATGATCTTCAATAAATAATAATATTTGTATGATTATAGTCTCATTCCTTATTGAGAACATGTCCGTAGAGATTGCCTCCCACTAATTTTACTCTTTTTTTTTTTCCAAAGCTAACTCATTTTTTTTTCTGTGCTTTGGAAAGAAGTATGAGAGAATTGGCAGGGACAACTGGCTAATGACAGCTTTTTTGAGCTGGGCTTAAATTCAAAGGAGTTTGACTAAAAATTATGAATTCTCTCTTGCAATAAGTGAATCCAAAATAACAAGAGTGTCATTTGGGTAAATTAACATGCTGAGCCCATTGCACACTTCATCAAATAAGGGTAAAGGCCATAGATTACAGCCTGATGAAAAGATACAGCTGAAGATAAGAGTGTTTGTATGTTTTTGTAAAGAGGGGGGCGGGATGGAGAAAGACAGAAAGAATGAGAGAGATTCACATATTCATCTATCATCAGAGTAAAACTCTTGGTAGAAACAGATTTTCAAAATAGGATGAAGGGCAGAAAGAAGATGGCAAGGAGAAGCTAAGCACAGGATCAAGAAGCAGAAGATATAAAGGCTATAAACACACAAAGCAATTATTTCAAGGACAAAAATTAAGTCCAATAAAAGAGGCAACTTATAATCTGTAAATAGCTTCTATAGGAGTATTTCTCTATATTAAAGGCCAAAACAAAAAAAGCCCACCTTATTTGAATTCAGGATTACCAGGAATTCTGATTAACAAGTATAAGTCATAATTTTTATGCAGCCCCGGTTTTCATTCTTGTTGACCTTAAGACTTTAAAAAGAAAGGAAAATCAGAGCTGATATGAAAGTTAATTATCTTTACACGTTCTTCAAAATAATGTAACAGGGAGAAGGCGGAGCTTCGTCTCGGTGCTACAGCTGCGATCTCGGGGCTCTGAGATCACAGCTGATATTTTCGCCCCGCCACCCTGGTCGGTCCTAACGACCTAAACCGTCCGCGTAGAGACGGGGATCGTGAAGGGCACAGTCCCAGGATCCAGAGATATCGCAAAATCTCTGGTTTGATCCGGGAGAAGCCCTTTTGCTGGAAGCGAAAAACAGCCTCCAAAGCTGCTGAAGCCGGACAGCTCCGAAAAGAAAGTGCTTTGAGCGAGTGTGTGTCGAGTGGGGGAGAAATCCTTTTTGAATTGCAAATAGACGTTTTGAAAGGACACCTTGGAGAAAGAAGAAATCTGTGACTTTATTTTTGTTTGACTAGAACTGGTTGAGCGGCGCTTACTCTAGAGATGTCAAATTGAGGTTTGGATTTTTTCATTATCCTTTTTATTTCTACTGAGGACTTTAATGTGACTTTGCAGGTAACTGGATTGATTTTTTCTTATATATATTTTTATGCTTTTTTTGATACATTAATTCCTTTTAGGATAGAGGCTCCTTTGTTTATTCTTCTTATTGTTCTTTTTTTGTTTGAGTCTTTATAAATATTTTTTCTTTCTCCTTTTCCTGGCTGGGGGGAAAGAGTATGAAGAATGTTGCACACTGCCAACTAGAGGCTTGAAAAATACTTTATTTGAACTGGGAGAAAAGTCTATAAACACTCTTTCTCAAGGACATTTTAATTTGATAAGATAGAGGGAGAACTTAGTAAAATATTATTAACAGGTGCTTTTTGGACTCTTATCAATATTTCAACATTTGAGACTTGGCTTTGAAGCTGCTGGAGAAGAGAGTCATAATAAGAGCCTTGAAATAAGAAATAAAGTACAGTGTGCAATAGATATATATATATACTTGTGAAATTCCCCCTTGCCAGATTTTTGTAAATCTAATCTTAGTATTTTTGCTTTTTATTTTTAAAGGGAAAGCTTAGATTTTTTTTTTTCCTTTCATTTATGCTTTTGGATCACCTTGCTCTTCCTTTTT